>JAUMTR010271244.1:0-15368 GCA_032270685.1 Microctenopoma stevenorrisi | reverse complement strand
GGTCCCATATGGTTCATGTTCACAAGAAGAGGCTGAGAAATAACGTGCACAATAAAGACAACCAGAACAGGAGGGAAGGTGAAGGGAGGAGGACGCTGATGGAGGAATCTCATGCGTTACATCCTTGTTCTTAAACTCCAAAGAAACTCGATCCATTTTAATCTTACAAGTGACAGAGACAGAGAATCAGAAATGAAAACACGAAGAAGACACATAATAAATTCCTGATTGATTAATGTTGTTTGATGACCGTTACCATCAAAGACGCAGCAGTCAAATGTCTTCTGAAAGTCATTTTAAGTAGAGTTATAACATCCAAGTCAGAAGAACACCTGGAAACAGAGAGGAAATCATGTAGGTGAGAGATCGAGAATAATCTGGTGAACGGACGGATTTCTTTTCAAGACCAGGTCCAAAACTGTTTGACAAACATTTATTTTATACTCTTCGTTCAAGTTATTGCGCATTTTTACCGTATCGATCGTTTGTGTTCTACGTGAGGAGCTTATGTGTGCAGCGGTAAATCTCCCAGCTGATCTGAGAACAGCTGGATGACGTCGCCTGAATTTCGTGACTCTGCTCTGTGGATAAAAATGTCAACAAACCTCAACTCACTGCGCAGTGTAAAGGTAGAAACCTAACACTAACAGGTCTAATCGATCTGCCTCTACGGGCTTTGGTCGATCAGGTTTTCAGACACTTACCGAGACTTTGGAAACGACCTGCGCCCGAAAAACAGACGAAAACAGAAACAGTCAAACTGGAACTTTTCCTGCAGTCTGTGCAGGAAGTGAGAAATCCTCACATCCCTGCTGCATATGAAATAACATGTTGTTCATCGATAATTATATCACACTACAAAATCTGTCATTTATTACTCTGTGTTGAAGTCACAGCATTTATTATGGATAAAATCCATAAACAAAGAGCCAGTGTTTTCCATCCTACAGGTCTTTCACCCTTTTTTTTGTACAGTACAAAGTGAGTGAACAATATCCATCAAAGAACTCTATTAACTATAATAATATATAGTGATCAACCACAACATTAAATTATTTTTATCTTAATGCTACAGATTCTTTCCGCAGTCTAAAGACATGTAGTTCTATTACCCGGTGGCTAAGTTTTCTACTGGTTATGAATATTATTGTGAATTTTGATTGGCACAGCTCTGTTATTATTTACCCCAAATTAATTTTCTACACATTATATATCAATAAAATGCAGGTTGGAGGAAGATACACAGTAAAAGGAGGAAATCAAAGGATAGTCTTTTGAAACAATGTCAGTATAATTAACTCACCTCATCAAGGTTTCTATAAGATTCTGACTTCTGTTTGAGAAATATACAGCTAAAAGCACTAAAAGGTTAGTTACACAAAATGAATAAATCCAATAATAACATTTTAAACATTAGAGAGGTTTTCTAGGACATTTGCAGAAACTCTTGGCATGGTCAAACGAAACATGTTCCAAACAAACAATGAAGTCACTCAGAGGCTAAGTGGGGGAACAGTCCGTTGCTGAGTCACTACACAAACAAGGACACCATTTACCGTTTTTTTGTCTGTTCACATTTATTCCAGGAGGATCAAAGGACACAAAACTTAACAGGTCATGGTTAGTAGAGTTGTAACATCCACATCATCTGAAGCTCACCTGGAAAAAAATGGGTAAATGTCAAAAATGTCATTACCCGAAAAACAACCCGATTACTGACTGTAAGAGAAAACGGGTCCCTGCACAGAGGGCACAGGTCTGTTATGGTCTGTAAGAAAATGCATGATGAATGCAAAAGGAAATTTACTGGAGAATAAAGATTATTTATACCCACTTCTGAAAAGCAACTTGTCCTGAAGACTAAGTAAATTCCGCTTGTTGTATAATAAAAGAAACATGAATGATTTTAGAACAGGATTTTAAGTGACTGACAGATCAGTGATGCCTCGTGTTACTTTTTTGACTAATTGTTTTACGTTAACGCAGTTTTATATCAGACTGATCATCAGCAAATAAGAATTAACTACTTTCATTTAAAATACATTTTATTGAGATTAAACTCGGTGTCTCTTGCACTATGCAGATGCATAGGACCCTGCAGCCACTAGGTGGCCACTAAGTTTTAATATATTTTAGTAGAATTAAATGTAATACAAGTATAACATACAAAAAAGGTTTCCTGTATGGTTTGTACGTTCCGATGTAAGGTAACGACTAGTGATGGGTTGACTACTACTATTTTCTGATTGGCTATAGTGTAGGCCCCTTCTGCTCTTTGATTGGCTGGAAGTGACTCTAGGACTCCAGAGGAGGCGCGGTGAGGATTAGAATCTTTTGCGAAGCGTGTATCGAGGCTTGTTTCGATGACGAATGAAGCCTCACTGATTCTAATGTTAATACTCTTGTTTTTTATTTTCACAGTGATGATATTCTCTCACTCCAAGCAGCTCTACATCGAGAGCGGCTGTATTCATGGCAAACTATTTCCCTCTGGGATTAATAAAGTGTTTTGAATCTTGAATCTCCACCAACTTCCTCCTCCTCTCTCTGGCTGTCTCAGACTTCCTCGCTGGTCTTCTTGTGATGCCGTTTCATATCCTGTAAACAGAACCCTGCTGGCTGCTGGGAATGTGTGTTTTTTTAACATTTCCAACATCTGTGTTGGATTTATTGTGTATTATACAAATTTGATTTCATTTAACAACCTGAAACAACCAGGTAGGTATATTTCCTGCTATGAAGAATGAGTGGTTAACATACCAACTTTGTTTATAAAGCACTTTAAATGAACCACACAGGACCTAAGTGCTGTACAGATAAAATAAAACAATTAAAATCAGATATGAATCAGTTCATAAAGTGAAATAAAATAGAACATTCAGTAGGTTATGAACATTATAAATGGTTGTCGTCTGTTATGGCAGTGCAATATTAAGCTCAAATGTTTATTTTCTTCACATTAAAGGATAATTTTAACAACATAACAATAAAATGCCAGTTTGGATGCATGCACAAATAATTAATAAGGAACGCATATGGTCTTAGGGTTACACAGGTTAAAAAAGTAACAGTGTTATAAAAAATATTAATTATTATTATATCTATACATTTCGTTTAATCTATAAAAAAAGTAGACCAAAAAAAAAGTTAACTAAGTAACTAATGTAATGAATGGTCAAAATGATTCTGATAATGATAATACGTCAATAATGTAAACCTTAAGTACGCGGTTTAAAATGAATTGAGACTTTTTTTAGGAATCTTGGCGGTACGACATTTTTGTTAAAATCATGTCTTTAAAATGTGTAAAAATGTTCTCTTTATATGACAATGAGCTACAGGATAGCAGTAGTAGCTGTAGTAGTTTATTCTCCATGCACTGTACTTTGTGGTTAAGTTGTATGATCCTCTATGACTGCAGTCAGGCTAGAAGATCTGTAGGAAAGCAGGAATTGATCATAAACAAATAGTTATTCAAACAGCCCACAGAATAATCGGGTCATTTTGAAACTAGTAGCTGCAACAAAAAGCTTATTTAAAATAGTATAATAAATATTTGTAGCAAAGTCTAAAACTGTTCTGAGATCAGACAAATCAAAATCTACAACATTCTATTTGGAAATGAGTGCTGCATCCTCTGGACTAACAGGAGAGGAACCTTCTGGCTGGTGTTCAGCTTTGATCAAAAGCCTGATATCTGATGGTATGAAGAGACAGTACTGCACATCTGGAACAGCACCATTAATGTTGAAGGATATATCCAGATTTTACAGCTACACATACGCACTGTCATCTGTGTTACTGACAGGTCGGTAAAAGAACAGTAAGGAAAGACATATCCAGATTTCAGAGCAGCATACACACATGACTCTGTACCAACTTTTAAATTTCAAAATTATCTTATCTTAACCCCCTTTTTCTGTCCTAAAACCAATCTAAAGCTCCTGCTCAGACTTAAGCTAGTGAACATTTCAGTAAATAATAGAATAATTTTCTTACCTGTTGATGTCCTGATGTTGATCATCTTTTCTTCTCCATTCACATTTTCCTTTTAAAGAAAGTGTGTATTTGAATTACTTTGATAAAGCAATAACTATTATCTACTATTACTACAGCGTGTATATTACACTTTCAAAAATATTTTTAGATATACCTTGTTCAATATCTGCTTCCTGTTTTGCTAAATATTAATAGAACAAATAAAAAGTTAGTAAAATTTAAGACATGTGAAAGGTTAAGTATCATTATCCATCCAACAAAACCGTAGTAAAAATGTAAATGTCTGAATAAAAACCTTACCTCTGTGATACTTTAAACATATTTTCTTCTTTATGATTAAAAAAAATACAGCTCCTGCTACAATTACAATTACAGGCACTATAACGGCTATCCAATAATAATTTGCACTTTCTTCTCCACATTCAGCATCAGTTGAAGATGTTCCTGGTTTTAACAGCTCAAGGTTTTTTGATTCACATCTGGAATGACAGGACGTGTTTTTAATGCATTATCTGTACCATAAAGATACTGCTGCAGCAAGAAACCAGGTGTGAACACGACTGACGTGAAGCTTCACTTACTGTGTGTGTGGTCGACAAGATGGAAACGTCCCATCTGAGAATGTTCCCCCACTGCAGTCAGAGCAGACGGTGTCTGTGGACCACGTTCCTGCACAAATACAGACGTCACACTGTGTAAGGTTAAACTGGTTCAGTGTTCAGTTTATAAAAGGTATAATTTTACTAACATTAAACCTGGTTAATTTCCGTTTTTGAAAGCTGAAACATAGAAATACATAAATGTTTCTCTAATAACTGTAAATGAACATGTACTGCTGCCGACTGCTGCATAGACAGAGAATAACAAGCACTTTCAGGCCAGAATGTCCATTTTATTCCAACATGAATGAACATGAAAAAGTACCATCAATATAATTATGCATGTGGATATGTTGCGCCAGAGCTATGTAATGAGTGAACATTATCCAAGGAAACATTTTTCTCTCACTGTTTCCTGCTAAGGTGCTTAAACTTAAATGTCATGCCTTTAAATCTTTAAGGCATCAGAAAACCAACCTTTTTCTCTGATGTACTGTCCTGGTTCACAGCTCGTGTGTTTCTTTGCTGTATTACAACCATCATCTGAAGGCTCCACACAGTGAAACCCTTCCAGTGGTTCACACACTGTATCTGCTGATGCTGTACATGACGTCTTTGTCTTCAGACCAGAAGCTGTAAAAACGTGGAATAATAAATGTAGAGATAAGAGACATATTTGATCTACTAGAGGCAAAAATGTTTTGTTCTGGACTAAAAACTAAAGACTGTTTGTGTGAAAAATATTTCCAAAATTAAATTTTTTCATATTTTGAGTGTTCTTTGTTCCTGGATCTAGTCTGTCCTGTTTTTTTTTTTTGCGCTATGCGAATGACAAATGCATAGTGGCTGCTAGGGGGCCCCAAAGCTACCGCTTTAGTTTAAAAATATTTTAGTAGAATTGAATGTAATACATAAATCTCTCAGATAATATTTGCTCTGTAATGTTAAACAAAACTTTTATAAACTATTGGGAAGTGTTTCTTATATTGTTGCAGATACAGCTGCACCTAGACCTGTTCAGGAGACGCATTCTTCTTAATAGTTCAACCAGTAAAGAAATGCTTAATCATGTGAGAGACCCAGGTTCACATACAGAGTAAATTTGTAGTTTAAGTTTTTTTAATTGATCATTCTTGAGTGACTTCATTGGCATTGACAAACAAGAATTGTCATAATTGTGATACATTTGTAAGTGACATGCATTTGTAAAATTGGTGGCCTGGTAGCTCAGTGGTTTAAGGCATGAGGCTCACCAGCCCACACATCCCATGCCAGGTGTGTCCTCCACTTAGCGCAGCCTGTAGCTGCCCACTGCTGGATCTGATTGCAGGTGTCATTCTAAGGTTTATAGGTTTCTGCACCTGTATGATTGTAGAGAGTTTTTTACCCTTATTATTTTCCATAGTCTATTGCCTGGTTTATCTTGATTTTTTTTACTTTGTTGTTCAATTTCGAATTTCTACTGTGATGCATTGCCACATCTGGTCAAAGTTTAAATTTGTTTGTGTTAATGATACACTGTCAAACTAACTTACAAGTTTCTCTGTTCCTAAAGTAACGTCTTTAAATCTAGGATCAGACTTAGTTACCACAAAAAAAGATTAACAAAACTCTACCTGAATCACAGGTTGTACATGGGAAACACTGTTTACGTCCATTAGGTTTATCCATGTAGGTTCCCTCTGAACAGGGCAGGCAGGAAGTACTTCTGAACTCTGTACAATCTGTTTTAACACGAGTTCCTGTGGAAAAGAAAACCAGAGATTTCAAAATTTAATTATTAACACCAGCATAACAATTCAACCAGTTGAATGTTACCAGCAAGACACATGGGGCAGCATTCGTTTCCTATCTTATACTCTGCTTGATGACACGTGAGCGTGTGTCCACTGAAGACTTTCATCAATAATATCTGAAATTTCAAAACACTTTGTATAATGGATCAGTTCTCAGCTTTTCTTCTTCACGTGACACATCAGATGTATTCTTTAAATTCCGTTTTCAAGAACAGAATCAATGACTGAAAGAGCTTATAGTTATTTAAGGCAATAAACATTTTTACCAACAAAAATGCAGCGGACAAATGTTTTCTTGTGAAAATCATTTCAAGGGTGAAACTTCATCTTCTGTTTAGGACAAGGAGAGCTGTAACATCCAAACCAACTGAGGATCACCTGGAAACAAACAGGAAAACATAAAAAAACTTCATTACCCAGAAAAAAAAACAACCTGATTACTGACTGTAAGAGATAATGTCTCCCTGCACAGATCTGTAATGGTCTGTATAAAATGCATGATGAATGCAAGAGGCAACTTAATGGACAGATGCATACCGACACGTGTGCTTTTTACATCATGTGGATTTGTCATTGAATAAAAACCTGTTTATATTTAAGGAACACAACAGCTGATCCATTATTTTTAGAGTCATTCATTTTAAAATGAACATAAACAGTCAGATAAAAGGTTAAATATGAAGAAAAAGCTGATCCAGCCACAAAAGACAACACATTAAGTGTTTTAATCCATGATGAGCAAGTTTTGTTTTGATCACTGGTGATCGATGCACCATGCAACCAATTCGTTTTCTGATGGACTCGAGTCCCATTGATCCAATGTGATGCAGAGATGGATCAGGTGACTCTTAACCATCTCCTAAATATGTTGCTATAGGTTTAGTCTGCTGGGAGACCTTCCTGATTTACCGAGCTCCTCTTATCTTCTTCTCTCTGTCCACCCTTCTTATTATTTATCCTGATTTTGACTATTACAATCAATTATTTTGTTATTATTCAGCCCTGTATGCAAACCAGGATTCAAATTCAACGTGAGCCACTGTCAGAGGGGAGGTTTGGTTTACTGAAGCCTGGCATATCAATCTTGCATGTTTGTTCCGCTGCGCTGTTTTTTATTTGTACTTTGTTGTTGTTTGTGTCACGTTGTTTTAAGGCAAGTTGTATTGCGTGCAGTGGATTTGCATAAAATGAGATTGAGATAGGACACACCGGGTGGACATTAATTAACATGGACTCTAGTAGAACTGTGGGAACCCCCCCCCCTTTAAAAGACAAGTAAACTAGGAAGTAGAGAGGAGCGAGCGTAGAGCGAAGCGCGTGAACTGTTTCCCTGTGACGTGTACTTGGCGCTCACGCTAGTCTCGTGGAAAGCGGCAATTGAGAAGCCTCTTTGTTTCCCACAGCAGCGTGTCGGAGAGCGCGTAGCGGGGGACCAAAGACGACACAGTTGCTGTGTGCGGTGGTTCCGCGAGCGGAAAGGACACCGGGCTGACAGCAGAGACAGCGGTTCAGGAACCGAGGGCGGAGCGAGAAGTGCTGTTGCACGCGACACGGAGATGATCTTTTCAGCGTTCTTAACCATTGACGACTGTTTATTTGACTTGTTTTATTTAGTTTATTATAGTATTATGCCGTTTAGCTTCTAACTGCTCCTTAGAGCCCTTTCCATTTGAACATTTTAATAGTTATTGTTTTATCATCTACGCAGGTTCTTTTTTTATTGATTGTATAGGTTAAACCTTTTTTTATGATAATAAATTGTACCTGACACAGCTACTAAGAGCCAGTGTCTGCAGCTGACCTCAGAGAACATGAATATCTGGGACTACTAGCACAGTTATTTCAGTTGAAAAACTTTGTGAGAGCAGTAAGAAAAACCTGTATGACGACGTGTGCAGGAAAGGCCCACTTTCACTTTCACTTTTCTGCTCGACTTTTACTTTATTTTACCTTCAGCTTTGTTCCATAAGCACCAAAAGTTCCCACCAGGCTCATACACCAATCAATTCAATAAGAAAACTAGTTCAAGTAAAAGCTAAGTTTTCCTTCAACACTCCTGTATCAGGGCGAGGCCCCCGGATTAAACCACGTCTCGGTATTGTACGTTTTGATATACTGACCTTATTAGACTGGTGTAAACACTTTGGTCGAGAAAATAACACACCTCCAGTCACGTACCATCGCTAGCGTGAGACATTTTACTAGTATTGTGTCCTTTGCGTCGAAGCTTCGAAGTGCGACTCGAGTAATCTCGGGGGCGTGTTTGCGGGCAGTCCGTACCACGTGACTGATTCAGGTACTGGCTCACCGTTTCGCACCAGATTCGAAATAAAATGGGCAGCGAAACACAGCTGAGTGATTCCCCCTCGCATTGTGTCGTGAAAGTGGATCACGCACGTGTTACACAGGAACGTGTCATAAGCACTGTTATAAAGTCACACAAGCACATTCTCTGTCCTGTTAGTTTCCACTTTCTCTTTTGTATCAGACATTGTATTAACACTAGAACTAAGGCAGTCATTTTGACCGCTGTGTATATTAAACGTGAATCATTACTAAGTACCCTGTAAAGTCAGCCACTCGTCGTCTACATGTCTGTATTTTATACTCTTCTCGACATAGCAGTAATAACGCTGGACTGCACCAGTGACAGGATGTTACAGAGGATCTTCATAATGCGACTCACAAATGAACTTCAGCCCGACCACACGAGAGGACACGGCAGACAGCTGATGGTACGAGGTGTGGACTGTGAGAAACTGGTCCTCACGCATCAGACTGTAAATCTGATCGGCGGTTGATGCGCGATACTTTGTTCAACACTTGAGAACACTTGATGACCGCCTAAAGCCATTCTAGTAGTTATCGAGTTCTGGGAGTTCGGGTATTAAAAGGACATACTAAGACAATATTCGGGATGAATTGCCATAAAAACATTTTATTTATTCAGTTTAGAGGTTTACACGTCACATCATCAATTATTGTGCCTGTTAAATTTGAATCGTCCACTTGATGGCGCAGTAGAGCAAATGAAGCATCACAATGCTTCGAACCATGAGTCGACCAGTTGGCTGGAAAGCTTCAGCTCGTCATGAGGCTTCATCTCACCATCACTACATTTTACACAAAAACCCAGAGACGATCGTCAAGTGAAAAATTACTCGCAGGAGAAACAAGCACAAATGAGCTGTAGCTAGCTCCGCCCACACCTGAAGTACTGAGGTATGGAATTATATTTGTGCCACAATTCGTACGAGCGTAACTTGATATTTTGAACACAGAAAACGTAAACCGTACAAGCAAAAGTTTATTTTTTGCTAAAAAGTGACTGTCTGCTATCCACCACAAAAACACTCGCAAATTTCCTTTCTTTGCGTTCAACATTCTCTCTTACGCTCGCTCAGCGTCTCACTTCTACGTTCGTTCAACGCAAACACTACGCTCGCTCAACGCCTGTCACAGCGTAATACATGTGCCACTATTCCAACCAATCACAGACCAGAACAGGGTCAGCTGATCACCAAGATTGTCGGTCTCGCTAAGATAGTTCTCTCTGGTTTTCCCCACAGCCAGAGTGTGGGGAAAACACACCCATATTCTGCTCTTGTGCAAAACAAGAAATACACAAAATTAAATCTTTAACAATATGTGATTATTTTTAACAGCTCTACAGTGAAAGTACATTACATTAGCGAGTACTGGAAGATTATGTCCCATGTGCCTGAATTTGTGAATATGTCAGGTTTAGAAAAACATTTAACCAAAATTTCTTACTTACTTATACACACTCCTAGGCAGGTATATAAATGTGTTCAAAATGCCTGAAGACCCCTGATGGCCTAGTAAAGTACTTAACATATAGTTACACTGTTGACCAAAGAGTTTTTTCTACTTAATGATTTGAAAATTAAAGACAAAAGAAAGGAGTTTCTTGACTAAAACAGTTAAATTGAGTCAGATACTATGCTGCTTGGTTGGATCAAGCCACTAAATGTCCTTGTCTGTAAAAAGTCCCAAAGCTTTGTCTATCATTTATAAATTAATCTGTTCTTCATGGCTTGTCCAGTGTGTGTAACCGTTTTACTTAGTTCACAGTGTCATATGGCTAGAAAACTGTATTTATGGACTTACAACATAATCAATGACCGTATCCCAAAATATACAAAAAACACCCACTTCTTCAAATTTAAGGGATGCTCACATGATCTCTCACATGAGAGTTGTCACATGAAGTTGGAGTCATCTGATAGTAAGCAGAGTCAGTTCAGCACAATTTTCTAAAACACCCCCACCCCCATGTCACCATTAGAAATATAGTTCAGACTTTCCAACTGTGATCTGTTTTTAGAATATCTCTCAGTTCATGTTTAAACACTGAAACTATTTTATATAAGAAACAGAATCTGACTCAGAAAGGAAATAAAGCTTTAATGATAAGAAATGAACGGGGAGTAATGTTTACTGTAATAAACACTTTTACCAGTAAAGTAGTCGCCACAGATGTTCTTATAAAGGTCATTTCAAAAAGCATGTTGATAGTTTTCTGGAGTTGAAGACACCATCTCACTGAAGTTTGGGAAGAGATCAGTAGTGCTGTAACATCCAAAACAAGCCAAGGACACCTGAAAATAAAAGGAATTCATATAAAACTGTAAACTATAAAACCCAGCAGGCATCATAACATCAACTTTATTTTCATCAAAGCAAATAAAAAGCTCATCTTGGTCATTTTCCTTGTTTAATATGGGTAGTTTTTTAAAATAATTATTTAGGCAGAATTTTGTAGCATTATAAAATCAAATCTTAAAACCCTACTTTTGCCCTGAACCTGCTTTTAGCTCAATCACAGAAAGACTTCTGAGTTTTTAGATCACTTGGTTTTGGATCTCAGTCTCTCTCTGGTCCACCCCCCCCCCCCGGCCAGTCCCCTGTCAATTCTGGCTCCCCTGGACCAGAACCCGGTCTGACTCCTAGTCCATCTCCTGTCCGTCTGCCAAGTAATGCCCAATTGGCAAATAACAGTTATAAATGTATTACATAGTGCTAAGTTTTAGTTTTAACGCACCTGTCTACTCCAGATTGATGCAGCAGCATTCTAGTGTTAATGCGCTGCTGAGCAATGTAGGAAAAAACAGAGCCAGACAAGCTAACAGGAACCTGAGCATAATTTGTTGCTCGTAAATCAAATCAAATCAAATCAAATTTCCCCATAAGAAAAGATGGAAATTCAAATGATTCATTTCATAACCCAAAAATATTTGTATATAAGCAATTAATACAAAATATAAGTAAAGTAGTAAAGTAAAACCAGTTAAACCAGAATTCGCTTTCTGGACTGAAACTTCCCATCCAGCACACTTTAACTAGTTCTCTTATTAATAAAACCTGTTTCTGTACTTGTACTTCTATATTGTCTGCAGTTACTGAGCAAAACGTAATAAGCAAACACCCCTATAAAATATAATTAAAGGTTTTAACTAATCACAAATAATTAATGAAGAAATGTGCACAGCTGTCTGAGTGTGGAGAAATGGATCCTTTTACAAATTATTATACAAACAACTGGAAGCTACAAAGTTGCTGGAGCTATGAAGTGAATCTGTGTTTTCCTATGTCTCTTCTTGTCTGTTAGTTAATTCCTAGTTATTAAATAATCTTTTTACATAGCCTGTTGGTGTAAAGAGTGCTGTTCACCACCTTCCCTTATCACATTTTTTCATATGTAGACTAGAAACACAACTATTGAGGGTAGTTTCACAGAAATAAATGCTCTTTTAATGTAGTACAGATGTGACCTGTCAGGTATTTGCAATATAATCTCAATATAATCTCACATCCCTCCAGCTTCAGTTCTCATCTTTTTAGCGTGGGTTAAACACATCGAGTTGCACAGAAACTGCATTCAAATAAAAACCTTCCTGCAGGTTGTGCAGAGGTGTGATTGAGTTTATAAGAACAGAACAGCCACATCTCTTTCAAAAGTGAAAAAACAAAAATGCCTGAACCCCCCCCCCCCCCACACACACACACACAGAGTTTTTCACAGTCATATATGAAACCCACACACGAACAGTCAGTTGAAAAGTCAACCAATTTTAACACAGAGAGTCCGACAGTCCTCTTCTTTGGTTCTTAGGTCTTTCTTTGAACAAATAATATGAATTCACCAACTGTGGCTACAGTATACTTACAGGTCCTTCTAAAAAAATTAGCATATTGTGATAAAGTTCATTATTTTCTTTAATGTACTGATAAACATTAGACGGACATATATTTTAGATTCATTACACACACAACTACTTCAGTTGTGTGTAATGAATCTAAAATATATGGGAGTCGCGTGGAGGAGCATGACTAGCATGACTAAGTTTTTTTAAGTTGACAAAGACAAAAAATTGACAACGACAAAAAGTTGACAAAGACACAAAGTTGACAACGACAAAAAGTTGACAAAGATAAAAAGTCAAAAAAGTTGACACAAAGTTCGCAACGGCAAAAAGGTGAAAAAAGTTAAGAAAGATGAAAAGTTCAACAAAATTGACAAAGTCAAAAAAATCTAAGTTGACAAGGCAAAAAGTTGACACAAGTTGACAAGGACAAAGTTCACACAAAGTTAAAAAAGGAATAGGGATAAAAAGTTGAAGAAAGTTGACAAAGACAAAAGATGATAAAGATAAAAAGTTCAATTTGACAACGTCAAAAAGTGGACAAAGACTAAAAGTTGAGAAGGATTAAAAGTTGAGCAAAGATCAAGTTGACAAGGATGACGAGCTGATGAAAAGAAGGTGACAAAAAGAAAAAGCTGACAAGACACAAAGATGAGCAAAGAAAAAGTTGACAAAGATGACAAGCTGATACAAAGGGGAGAGAAGAAAAAACCGACAAAGATGAGCAAAGACAAAGTTGACAAAGATGACAAACTGATGAAAAGAAGGTGACAAAAAGAAAAAGTTGACAAGAGACAAAGATGAGCAAAGACAAGTTGACAAAGATGACGAGCTGATAAAATTGGGACAGAAAGAAAGAGACAAAGATGACCAAAGACAAAGATGACAAGTTGATGAAAAGGTGACAAAAAGAAAAAGTTGACAAGAGACAAAGATGAGCAGAGACAAAGTTGACAAAGATGACGAGCTGATAAAACGGGGACAGAAAGAAAAAGTTGACAAGACACAAAGATGAGCAAAGACAAAGTTGACAAAGCTGACAAGCTGATGAAAAGAAGGTGAGAAAAAGAAAAAGTTGACCAAAAAAAGTTGACAAGAGACAAAGTGACAAAGATGACAAGTTGATGAAAAGAAGGTGACATGAAGAAAAAGTTGACAAGACAAAGATGAGCAAAGAAAAAGCTGACAAGCTGATGAATAGAAGGTGAGAAAAAGAAAAAAATGGCAAGAGACAAAGTTGACAAACTGATGAAAAAAAGGTGACAAAAAGAAAAAGTTGACAAGAGACAAATATGAGCAAAGACAAGGTTGACAAATATGACGAGCTGATAAAATGGGGACAGAAAGAAAAAGAGACAAGGATGAGCAAAGACAAAGATGACAAATTGATAAAAAGAAGGTGAGAAAAAGAAAAAGTTAACAAGAGACAAAGATGAGCAAAAACAAGGTTGATAAAGATGACGAGCTGATAGAATGGGGACAGAAAGAAAAAGAGACAAAGATGACCAAAGACAAAGATGACAAACTGATGAAAAGAAGAAGACAAAAAGAAAAACTTGACAAGAGACAACAATGAGCAAAGACAAAGTTGACAAAGATGAAAAACTGATGAAAAGAATGTGAGAAAAAGAAAAAGCGGAAAAGAGACAAAGATGAGCAAAGACAAATTTGACAAAGGTTACGAGCTGATAAATAGGGGACAGAAAGAAAAAGTTGAAAGGAGACAAAGATGACTAAAGACAAAGTGACAAAGATGAGAAACTGATGAAAAGAAGGTGACAAAAAGAAAAAGTTGACAAGACATGAAGATGAGCAAAGACAAAGTGACAAAGATGACAAACTTATGAAAAAAAGGTGAGAAAAAGAAAAAGTTAACAAGACACAAAGATGAGCAAAGACAAGGTTGATAAAGATGACAAGCTGATAAAAAGGGTGAGAAAAAGAAAAAGTTGAAAAGAGACAAAGATGAGCAAAGACAAAGTTGACAAAGATGATGAGCTGATAAATTGGGGACAGAAAGAAAAAGAGACAAAGATGAGCAAAGACAAAGTTGACAGAGCTGACAAACTGATAAAAAGGAGGTGACAAAAAGAAATAGTTGACAAGACAAAAAAATGACCAAAGACAAAGTTGACAAAGATGATAAGCTGATAAAAAGGGGACAAAGATCAAGTTGACAAGAGAGAAAGATGAGCAAAGACAAAGTTGATAAAGATGACGAGCTGATAAAATGGGGACAGAAACACAAAGATGACAAGCTGATGAAAAGAAGACAAAAAGAAAGAAGTTGACAAGAGACAACAATGAGCAAAGACAAAGTGACAAAGAGGACAAGCTGATGAAAAGGAGACAAAAACAAAAAGTGGACAAGACACAAAGATGAGGAGAGACAAAGTCCACAAAGATGACAAACTGATGAGAAGAAGTTGACAAAGAGGACAAGTTGACATAAAGATGTTGATAAACAATGTAATTAATTACAACACTCAGAAGCACTGAGAGAGCTACGTTACCATGGTAATGGTTACACAGACCCAGAGTATAAGTAAACACAGGTGAAGCTGATTACGTTGGTCAGAAAGAGGGAAAATAGAGGGAGGGATACCTTTACAAAAACCTTTATAAAACGAAAAAGCTAGGAGGCGCCCTTCGATGTTCGCAATAGTAACATGTAACATTTTACAACACGTGACAACGTGAGACATCAGGTTGTTACATACGACAAACGACGACGACACAGGAAGACGATGAAAAGAGGAAAGTTGATGAGAAGTTGAAAGATAATTCCCATAGACGACAATGTTAAA
>JAUMTR010271113.1:0-15410 GCA_032270685.1 Microctenopoma stevenorrisi | reverse complement strand
TATCTGGGGCAGAGACCTGGGATTAACTGTCCGTGACGCCTAGTGCATACAATCACAAACTCTTTAACCATTATGAAGCCGGAGTTCAATGAAGGATCAGTAGGTTTTAGTCCAGTTTAACACTGAGAAAACACGTGTTTTTTTAGCGTTTGGTGACACGTCATGGCGGATACTGACGGAAGCGAATGTGCTTTTATCACATGGTTTATATATGTTCTGTTTCACTCTTTTTTTCCACGACTCTTCGAGTGTGGTGTGTAACCCATAGTTGGGGGTTGGAAATAATTACCAAAAAAGGACAACAGAAGTGCTGAAGGCTCTGATTGGATATTTAACAGTGTCTTTTGCGAGTCAGAGTAAATCAATAAATGAATTGAATTACAGACGTGAGGGCTACAGGTCTGCAGTCACTCAGACTGTCTATGGCAGGTTTTTTAGGGAGGGGGATAATAGTGGAGGCCTTCAGATATATAGAAGCTTTGGACACTCTCACTCTTTACATAACTTGTTTTATTAAACCAACATTTATTGAATGTCATAAAACAAAAAATTGAAACAGGGGTTATGTTATGTTGTCTGTCAATTCATGTTGTGTATGTATACTGAATGTACCGCTGTGCTGCATGCAGCCCCTGTTGCACACTGCACTTTTTCGTCTATGCGCACCTTATGTTGCATGTTTGTCTGCTGTATTGTATGTTGCACGTAGCACCTTGGCCCTGGAGGAACGTTATTTCGCTCCACTGTGTACACTGTATATGGTTGAAGTGACAATAAAGCTAACCTTGAACCTTGAACCTGGCTTTATAAACCCAACATTAAAGGTGGTTCTAAGAATGAGGATAGAGGAAGTGAATTTGGTGAAGATCAGGGGTGAAACTAGACCACAGGACCACAGAAGCCCGAACTGGAGAACATGTGAAGATGGGGACCTGGACAAAGGAGCAGGACAAGAATCAAATGAGCAACTCATCCAAAGCCAACTTACACCAGACCACAAGTGAACAAAGCTCAAAGAGCTGAGACAGAATGAAGCGTGAAGCTGACAGATTTATCAATTTACGGGGCTCCAGTCAAATAAAAATTTAGATAAGACGGATAAAATAAACGAAAAATATAATTCTATCAGATTATAGATCAGATAACATCAATCTGATAAATACATAATGTTCACTTCCAGGCTTCCCAGTCTGATCAGACTAGGTCATGACGGCTTTTTCAGTCATTTCTTAGTTCTGTTGTAGTGCAGTTCTCACTCAGACGAGGCCGAGCAGGACTCTGGTCAGATGTGTATGTGCGTGTGTGACAAAACATGCTTCTATTTGCTGACTCTTAACATTGTGGAGAACGTTGCAACATAAATGTAGTTTTATATTGTGTTTGTATAGCAGAAGTGAAAATGGTTTTCTGCTGTTTTTTTGTAGACATCCTGCCACAGGTCTGCAGGACCAGTTACCACTGAGTTTCTATCTGTGCAGCTTAGTTCTCTACCACAAACCCATAACCTACTCAGTGTAGACGCGCAGAAACACACAGAAACGTTGCGTCAAGAAATATTTTAACACCAATGTGTAAAATTCATCACATAACTCTCATCTAATCTACTCAGAAGGACAATCGATGGGGACAAACACTAACAACGTTATAGTCTCCTGGGAGAAAGTATTCGTGCAGCAGCACGGTAGCACATGTGGACACAGTTAATATGAAGTGCGTGGGGGGGGGCTTCTCTCAGGATAACAGCATCAGAATTCTGGAGTATGTTAGAAAAAGTAACTGAAACCACATATCATGGAGAAACATGGTGAGTTAAGTGTGCAACAAGACACTTAGCATTAAATTTATTTCTTAGCATTAAATAAAGACTGTGGTTTTGTTGTGTGTGAAATGACTGTGTGTGAAAATACAGACCACAGTCTTCACATGACCTTTACCTACCGCTGTGACTGCATGAACCCAACTCTAAAATTTTTTTTATGAAGTCCCACTTGGCAGAAAAATTAACATTCATAACAGGTGCACCACTAAAGTAGCTAAGTATCTGTGAAGGTTATCCAGGTCGTGGTTATAACCACTAATGGTTAGTCACCCTTCCATTCCAAAGCGCTTTCTCAAGTGGAAGTAGTACCAAAAACTGAGATATACATTTTATTATTACCGTATGTTTTATTCTCATGAACATTCTCTATGGACATTTGACTTTGAAGTGCTTTTGCTTTGTATTTTCTGACCTGTGTCAGGTGAGCAGGTCAGGTGTCTGCTAGGAGAGGCTAGGATTGGCTGGGACAGCACTTAAACTGGTATTCCTTTCACCTGCTCCCTGCTCAGACATTGAGTTTTTGCGATTCATGTCCCGAGCTCTATCAAGACGTTCATCCTTTTCAAATCTACGGTACCGAGAGTACGTTTTTTTCCTACCCTGTGTTATTTTGTTGGCCGGTTATTGTAACACCGATTCCGGTGGAATCCGTGTTAGCGCTTGGGTGTATCTAGATAAACGCGTGTGCTTTCCAACCCCTTTGCTGATACTCTGCATCTGGATCGATCCCGCAAGCCACAATGGCGTTCCTGACAACCTGTGCTTTAAAATAATTGTATTCTCTATGTTGTTCCAGTTTACCTGTTGTTCCTGCTGACGCTGCCAGTATCTATAACTCCATTTGCAGTCACATATTTCTGCTACCTTTTCAAAGGAAGAACTACTGAGCTTAATGTTTTGTTCATTAGAATTCAGTTTATATATATATAAGGCCAAATCCCATCCAAATGAATCTCTGTGCACTTTACAGTGTTTAGCCCCACAGAATACAGAGGTGGTGAGTGACAGAATTACATGTACTTAAATACTGTTGTTGAGTAGAGTTTAGAGCTACTTGTATTTTACTGAAGTAGTTCAATTTTGTTACTTTTATTGCAACACATTTAATTCAACAAAATCAGACACACACATGCAGACACACACACAATCAAACCTTTCCAAAACCAAGGGACCCCTCGAGTGCCATGTCCATTAGGGATTTGAAGTCATCTTTATCTCCCACATCTCTTGGCAGTGAAAACGTCAAGCTGAATGTTGAAGCGAAGGAGATTCTCCTCTCTCCTGGTTACTGGTCGTAGAATTTCACTGTGCACTCATGAGGGACACCGAGGGATGAAATTTAGTCTGCTCCAGTCACAAAGACCAACAGGTCTGTTCGACCTTCTGACCAAATGTGTATATGTAAAGAAATGGAAACATTAAAACAAGTCATTGGGACATACTTCATGGTATTTCATTTGTGCATTAACATATTTCTGTTAAATCTAGTGCCCCATGGTGGCAGAGTGGTGCAACTATCAACCTATGGAAAGAGTGTTCCAATTCACAACAGAAGTTATCTCGAGGCACTTTACATTGTAAATTATTGTAAATCATACGACTCCAAGCTGCGGATTCATGCATAAAGGTATACAGAGAGAGAGGGGGACAAGAAAAAGAAGCAGAACTACAGCAGAGAGAAGACACACAGTTAGCAAATGAGCTCTAACTCTAAGCTTTATCATACAGGAAGGTCTCTAGCCTAGTCCTGAAGGTTGAGAGGGCGTCTGCTTTTCTAAACCTGAAGAGGGAGCTGGTTCCACAGGAGAGGAGCCTTATAGCTGAAAGCTCTGCCTCCCATTCTACATTTAGAGACTCTAGGAACCACTAGTAGACTAGCACTCTGAGAGTGAAGTGCTCTGCTGGGAAAAGGATTTTAAACTCTATTCTAGATTTAACAGGGAGCCAAGGGAGAGAATATGTTTTATAGGGGATTATAATAAACCAAAGAAATTATTTTGACTACAAAATATTGTAAGGGATGTCATGTTAATATCTGAAAATAGGAATACAAGTAATTCTGCTGTACATACTCATACTGCACTAATAGGTTTTGTGAAGTGATTGTCATTACGTAAGATGTTACCTTGTGACATCTTTATCCGTAAAGTGTTGTATATTCAAGTGCTGCACTCTGCCCACACATCATGAATACAGCTCCCAGTTTAAGCAGCATAGGCCTGGGTCATTGTGGCTCATGGCTCATGCTGTCAGCCTGCCCGCTGTGTTATATTTATTTTGATTGGAGGCCTGTTGGTCATAATTGAAGACCAGGTCTCCAGCCTTACCCTCAAAGACCCCCATAGACGTCTGAATGTCTTACATTAAGAGTCTGCAAAAAAGAAAAAGCTTTAATTGTAAGATCTGCTTAGAATTAAGTAAAAAGGCCTTATGACTGCATAATTTAACACAATGTCAATAAAAAATACATAAAAACTCCCTAAATAGAAGAATCTATTAACATGTAGAGCATAATGACTCAGAAACAGTGCAAGTAACTGCTTAGGGCCAGTTATTAAGAAACACCTGTAACAAAAATTAACCCTTATTTTTACTGACATCAAAATAAACATAAACACTGTAATCGACTGTTTAGTCTCTAATCAGTAAGCAACCACCAAAAAGCACACGTACCTCTGCACCACAGGTGCCACAGGACCTGGTTCTGGGAGGGACAATACAGATGGTGCCTCCATCATGCTGCTGAGAAATGGAAAGGATCCATAGCTAGTCTCTATTCGGAAAGTAAGAGCAAGTAGCGAACCACCGAAAGGTGCACGTACCTCTGCAACACAGGTGGCCGAAGTAGGAGCACTCTGCACCTTGGTATCAGGAGCCTAAATTGAAAGCAAAGAAGATACAGTACAGAGCGGCTCAAGGCATGTTCACGGTGAATCCCACCAGTCGTTGTCTCAGTCAATGGAACCCCCCACCTCCTTTGACCCTGCACAACTCAAATTTATCTGGAAGGTCAGGATGTGCTGTTTAGGTCCGGTGGGACCACCACCCGCTGTGGACATGTACCCTCTATAAAGAAATGGACATTAAATGGAAAAAGCATTTGGGCAATCAATTATTCTTATATGATGAGACCTAATGTAATACATGCTAATACAATATCTCTTTAGCAATTATATACGCATTAATCCATTAATTCAGTAGAAGGCTAATAATCAGTTTTAAATATTTCAAATAATAAATGATTCCAAGTTAATAACAGAAAATCTGAAGAAATATTATTTAAAAATATGTAACTTAAGATATATCAGATTTCACTTCCTACAGAATCTACTGCTGGATTTTGGCCTTTTTAATCTAACAAATTAAAAAATGTAAAAATGATGAAACTTCAAGTAATTTTAAAAACATGGTAAACTACGATATTTTCTTTAATGCATTCGTTTCAGACTCAAATGTGACAGACAACATCAAGACACAAACAAAACATGCCCAGTTTATTTAATTTTAATGATCTCATCAGAAAGAGTTTAATGAAATAGAAATTAACCACGAGCCAACTGACGTTTTCTGTTATTTAGATAAAACTATATTGACTCAGGACCTGGGTTCTAAGTGACTAGTCTTTCCTCCCACAGTACTTCCCTGCTGTTTATTTCTCTCCTCTTTCCACTCACTAAAACCGGTTGAGGCAGATGACCGCCCACCCTCAGCTTGGTTCTGCTTTGAATGTGATTTGAATGTTCGTCTGTTTAAGAGGAAAACATGCTGTTCAGTTTAATCAACCACTAGATTTCACTGTGCAGCTGAGCAAGAAACCGGTGTTGTATTATTGGATCTGCAGTTGTTTTCTTTGATATGATGGCAATCAAATTTTTCAATCATTAGTTTAATATTTTCAATATACAAGTTATTAACAAGTATTACCACACTTGCCACGGCCAAGCTGGTCATATTGCTGAACAATTTGTGCTGTCCTATAAAATAATCCAGTACAGAGGTGGATACTAATAGATGCCTTTTACTGCATAGGCAAACAAAAATCAAAAAAACAAATGTCAATATTTTTTATTTCTCTTTGTTACAAACTTACAGATTAGTGCAGAGCATATTAACAATGCAAAGGGTGAGTTTGTAATTAGATAAGCCATCAGTGTTTAGTCAAGTAATATTTTATTATCATTATAAAATTTAAGAGTTAACATAATTACAGTAAGACGATTTGTATATGTTTAAGTGTTTAATTATTCTAAAATAAATTTGTACCTGAATTTAAATCTAAGAGTACAAGATGGAAAGCTTCAATTACAAGCTACATTTTGTTTCGCCAGAAAGTGCTTAGTCACCAGCTTTAAGTAACAATTTGGTTCTACTGAAGCCTTTTCCCAGAGAAACCACATGTGAGTTTGGGCTCATGTATTCTGTGCCACAAAAGATACATGTGAGATGGAGGGAATTTGTGAACCAGTAGAAGGTCTCTGTAAAAGCAGGGATCATGTGTATCTTTTCTTTTGAAAGGAATTTCTAGTCCCGCAGCTTTCACACCCTCATGGGAACCAGGATCAAGTCCTGCTTTAGCCAGACACATACCCATGTAAGCATCATCAATGGTAATTAGATCAATGGACTTGGACATGTTGTATATGACCAAGGCTGTAAAACCTGACAGGAGGAAGCCTCCACCACTACAGTAGGGTAGAAATACCTCTGACTCATGCAACTGAACTGGGACAAAATACTTGCTTCCTGGTTCTCTGATGAGCGGCATGTTGACATTCAGATGGCCAGTAAAGAGGTGCTTGCTCCTGTCATTGTCCTCAAGGCTTTGGAGATACAGAACCATGTTATCTGTGTTGGCAAAGACGTCATCATCACCATTTAGCAGGAAGCGCGCTTTAGGACAATTTCTTTCCATCCACTCCAGGAAGAGAATCTGCTTCAAGGTGAGGTTGTAGAATGATTCTCTGAAGTCCCACTGAAGGATGTCATTGTGCTCGCGTTGCTCCAGTTTGAGTAGTTTATTCAGCCTCTCTTCCTCATAACCAGAATCCATCGTTCCTGAGATGAAGAGTCTTCTGATCCACACACCGTTTTGTAGCCTCTCTTTAGCCCAGGTTTTACGCAGCACCTCTCTGCGGTTGAAGTTCACTGGGGAGCTTTTAATGACCAGTAGAAGGAAGACGTCTACAGTTTTCTCAACTCCTCCACATTTGTCAGGAAGGTCCAGCAACATGGGAAAATGACGACAGTGTCGATAATAGAGAAAGTCTTTCATACGACCAGGAAAAGAGTTGAAGCCTGTCATGTTGGCAGCAGACATATTTTGTTGACACTTTGGCCTGAAGGTTAGATTGGAAAGGTTTTTGGTTGGTGGCTTCACTTGGCTGAAGTCTTTACTCACTTCCTGTCCGCTTGTACCCCATTTTTGGGCACTGATCAAATCTTTACAGAGATAAACAACCAACAGCCCAAGTGTTCCCACCTTCAACAAAAATCTTGTTCTGAGGAAAGATTTTCTTAAAACCCTGCAAAACAAAACATATATATATATACATATATACACATATATACACATATATTAGAATAAAAAGTGAAACGTGTATATTATACTCCATGACTACACAGTCTGGTATATTTCTTTTAATTTTGATGGTTATAACTGACATCTAATAAAAATCCAAATTGAAGACATCTGCTGTGTCACTCAGCTAATTAACTCCAAGCACCAGCAAAAACCTTCACATACTCTCTCAGTCTAGTTCTGTAGGCTACACAATCATGGGGAAGACTGCCGACTTGACAGTTGTCCAAAAGACGACTATTGACACCTTGCACAAGCAGGGCAAGGCACAAAAGGTCATTGCTAAACAGGCTGGCTGTTCCGAGTTTTATGTCAAAAGCACATTAATTTATTTTATCAAGCCACTCTTGAACAAGAGGTGTCTCGCCTGGGCGAAAGACAAAAAGGACAGCCCTGCTGTTAGGAGATCCAAAGTTATGTTCTGATGAAAGTAAATGTTGCATTTTCCTTTGGAAATCAAGGTCCCAGAATCCGGAGGAAGAGAGGAGTGATGGTTTT
The DNA here is from genome assembly GCA_032270685.1 of Microctenopoma stevenorrisi. Lineage (NCBI taxonomy): Eukaryota > Metazoa > Chordata > Actinopteri > Anabantiformes > Anabantidae > Microctenopoma > Microctenopoma stevenorrisi. Next base: position 7,515 of record JAUMTR010271113.1, on the reverse strand, counting down.
GGTGCCATGTCATCTGCTGGTGTTGGTCCAATGAATTTTCCGAGGTCCAAGATCAAAACAGGTGTCCACGAGGAAGTTATAGAGCACATCATGCTTCCTGCCACAGAAACAAACAAACTGAATGTCACTCAGAGAGGAAAAACTCCATTACAGAAAACCGTTAAAAACAAACCAACAAACTAAACCCACGGGGAACCAGAAAGTGACCAAACGGGGAAAGAACAGAACTGGCTGAATAAACAACCTACAACACAAATCATGAATTCAAAACTCAGTCCAAACCAAAAACTCACTTTTCTAGAGTCCAGGGGAACACAGATGACCAGAAACAGGGACGACACATGGAAAATACAGGGTGATGATCTGACAAAGAAATACTGAAGGAGCAGGGTTAACGTGATGTGGACCAGGTTGGTTGATTGGAAACAGCTGAGGTTGATGAGAACATGGGCCAGTGTTATTCCGAGTGCTGGGAGTTGTAGTCCAGTGAATCGGGAAGTCCAGAGGGTGACAAGGGGATGATGGGTAATGTAGTTCAATTTAACCAGAAAACCAAATCATCAGGACACAGATAAAAAACATGAAACTGAACCAAATAAAACAGAAACCAATCAAGCAGAAGTGCAGAAAGCCAAAAATCACACACAACCTCAACTTAATTTCCAACGCCAGACCCAACAATTCAGAAGAGCTGAAGGCCACTATCAGAGCAACACCTGAGCAGCGCCACAGAATCATCAACTCAATGTCACGCCGCATTGCTGCAGTAATCCAGGCCAAAGGAGCCCCAACTAAATACCGAGTGCTGTACATGCTCATACTTTCCAATTCACCAACATTTTTTAAAATCTTTTTTTTTGCATTTGTTTTAATATTCAAATTTTCTGAGATTCTAAATTTGGGATTTTCATTAGTTGTCATTTATATTCATCAAAATTAAAAGAAATAAAGATTTGAAAAATATAGTCTCTGTGGGATGAATGAATGTAATATACAATTTTTACTTTGAGTTGAAATAAATCAACTTTTTTATGATTTTTATGATCAGCACATGTACTTTAAGTTCCTTTCCAAGGGTTAGATAAAGAAGGCAGGATTTTCTTGTCTATTTTGAAAAACTGGCCTGTAGCTCATTTCCTTAACTGTCCATTGCAGTGTTATTCTCCTGCACATTTGGTCAGTTTGAAGCACTGTCTGTCGATAGGATTAATGGACCAGTTTAGGGAATTAATGCAGGGAATTATGCTGCATTAGTTGGATTAGTAATGAATTCTTATTGATATTAAAGGAATACTAATCCCTTACACTAGTACTATAGAATGTACTATTACTGCAATCCTACACTAGAGATTAAGCATTACTAATGTATTAGTGCACAACACTGATAACAATGTTTCCTCCATTTCAAATTAATTGGACTACACCGCATAGTTCTTCTTTCATTTTGTGTTCATTTACTAGGTCATTAGAAATATATATTTACAGTAGTAGTATAATGAGAAAAAAATAAACAGATGTCTGTTTCTCATAAAAACATCAGTTTTTCACATCAAATAAGCATTTAAAGTTTTGTCTGATTTTAGCATTGTTTTTTTTTGTATTTTTTTTTATATTTTGTTGGCAGTTTTGAACAAATCTAATTAATGGCGGCCTGGTAGAGGCACCCAGCCCATCCCCCAACACCAGGTGTGTCCCTGAGCGAGACACCCAGCGCTAGCTCCCCGAGCGCCTCCTGTGGCTGCTCACTGCTCCCCCCAAGGGGGGATGGGTCAAATGCAGAGAACAAATTTCGTTGTAACATGTAAAAATGTATCAATGATAATAAATGGATTCTTCTTCTTCTTAATACTTAAGTAAATTTTTATTCAAATTAATTAATTAGTAAAAAGCCACATTTATATCAAGCAAATTAATTGAGAATAATTTACCTGCACATATTGATAGATCGAATGAGCGGTAGTTTCTCGGTTATCGTACCCGCAGCATGCACCCCCTCCATTCCTGGCCTGTCCAGGCACATACACACACGCAGACCTCTACTTGACAGAGTGAAAGAGTGACAATGTCTGGCAATAAGTAAATAAAATATTGACAATATTAGTACAAAAGGCAGACTGGACATTCACAGTCACTTAAATGTTGATAGAGCTACATAATTAATGAGCAAGTCAACTAATACTTAGCAGCATTGATGGCCACTGAAAACTTAAGGGGACGATGATAAACTTTATGAGTATTCTAAAAAACACTCCAAAAACTCCCAAAACAATGCTGCTCTCTCCGGTTCTCTGTCGCTGACAATGAGACATGGACTAATCACACAAAAAAGCTTTATATATTAAAACAAATTTCTCTGGTTGCCGACAGCAGTTACACTAATCATTGTGAGACACATAGCCGTTTATCATGTAGTTGCTAGTCTGTTCATGTTTTCTCACTTTATTAAATCCTTTTTACCTGTCTGAATCCAGACTTTTTCTTCTCCTCACAGGTGACCGAGGAGGCAAGAAAACAAACCAAAGCACTGGTCAAGCTTCTGGAAGAATGTTAGTCAGGACTTCTTCTCACACCAGTTTCTGAAGACCGAATGTAATTTCTCCCTCTGTCCCGTTTCTTTTTATGTCCACTGGTGAGGTCCACAATCTTTTCCTCTGGGGTTCTTCTGTAAAACAGTTTAGTACTTCTGAATTAGCTCTCTCTGAAAAAGAAGCTCCTCCTTAGACTGAGCAAAACAGACATTTCGCTTCGACTTTTTGGTTTAGTTTCCTGGTCTGAGCTGTAAACTTGATCTGTGCATTCCTTTAATGCTTTTCTAAAAAGAAGATTTTTGTCATTCTTATCTATTTCCTCTCCTTGTGAAAATGGCAGGGTGGCTGCTAGTGCTGTAATCAGAGTAACAATATGTCATGTCACCACCTGGCTCACAGGTGGCAACAAAAAGGAAAGTCACAAACTCAACTTAAGGTGGTTTATTTTAACCAACAATATATATTAAAACTAAACATACCGAGTGGAGTGTGCTAGTCAGGCAGAATCAGTAGTGCATGTGGTGTATGCGCGACAAAGAATCAGCCACGGGGTTGTCGGCACCCTTCACATATCGCATGTACAAGTGGTAAGGTTGTAGGAACACCAACGCATAAGACGCTGGTCTGGGTTCTGAAGAGAGTGCAAAAGTGTTAGAGGTTATGATCCGTGTAAACAACCAAAGGTCTTGATCTGCTTCCGATAGAGACCTCAAAGTGGCGTAATACCCAAATGAGAGCCAGGGCTTCCTTCTCAATAATGGAAATATTTAGCTCATGAGAGTTAAACTTCCAAGAAAAGTAACTCAGCGGACCCTCGATAACTTGGTCATTGGTCTGCTTGAGTACTGGGCCAGCACCCACCTTGCTGGCATCCACAATCTTGACATTCAGGGGACCAATCGAATTTCACCTTAGAACTGAGAAGGGCAGTAAGTGGGGGAAACACAGTGGAGAAGTGTTTACAAAAACTTGCATGGTGCCCAAAAACCGAGAAAGCCCTTTCCTAGTAGCTGGAACGGGAAACTTGGTTGGCTCGAACTGGGCTGAGCTGCCCTTGATCCACCACTTTACCAAGGTAGTTAACTATTGCCTTTGCAAACTCACACTTGGCTAAGTTCACAGTTAGATTTCCCCAGGCCAAACGGTCAAACAGTGCTCTAATCCGTTTCAGATGGTCACTGTATATTACCAAAACATTAAGGTATACCGCACAACCTGCTAAACCATCTACCACCTTGTTCATCAGCGCTGAAAGGTCGAGTACAGTTCAGTAGGTGTAACAAAAGATGCCATCTCCTTAGCTCTGGGCGTTACGGTACCTGCCAATACCCTTATAGTAAGTCAAACCGACCTATTCTCCTCAATCTTCCATCCGCGGAGGAGGAGGAAAGGAGTCTGGTTTCGTCACCGAATTAACCTTGCGAAAATCAGTACAAGGCCGAAATGTCCCATCAGGTTTGTTCACCAGCAAACGTGGGGAAGCCCAACTGGAAGAACGGGGTTCAGAAATATTATTCTCCAACATATATCTGACCTCTGCCTCAAGTTGTTCACATTTCTCCGATGACCTACGGTAAAATTGTTGTTTTACCGGCTGGGCCCCTCCCAGACTAATGTCGTGCTGAACAAGTTGAGTAGGAGAGGGAACATCTCCAAACAATGAAGGGAACTCGTTTACTGACCAGGTTGTTCCTCCGTGACTGACAAATGTTTTGCACCACTTCCAAGTCTGCGAGCAACTCCGAGTTCTTAAGTCAACCTTTCAACAGACCATCATCAGGCATACAGAGGTCCCTACCCTGACTGTCAGCAGAACCTAAAGTGACGTCAGAACACTGCACAGACATCGCAGCAGCATAAGAAATGCATCAGAATGAGCATAATAAGTTTTCAGCAAGTTCACATGGCATAGCTTCATAGACTTTCCTATAAATATTATTAATCAGTATTAATCAGATAGTTCAGTTATGACACGTTCCGGGCCACTGTGTAGGATCCAGAGAACTTAGCTTGATACGGCGAACAAACCATTGGCAGTAAAACCAGTACTTTATCACCTTGGGCGAACTCTTGTTTTACTACTTATGCCTTGTCACCAGTTAGGCATAGGTAAAGATGGATGTACTCCTAATGAAACTTCACCTTGCACCAGGTCAGAACACAGCATCAACCTATGCTGGGGGGAAAGAAAAGACTGTTAAACCCAATCCCTAAACCACAAAACTGCTTCCGGAGTCCGTTTGAGGGGGGAACGGCAACACAAAGCCTACAATAAATTAATCTAAGCTACCTGTGTCTTAGGATCTTTAGAGGCGTTTTCTCAGTACTCCCTGCTATGGACACATAACCATCAGTTACATAGGGAGCATAGCCTGGGTCAATGTCACAGCCTGCTCCTCCACCAAAGCAGGTTTCACACTTCCTGAGACTAAATAGGTGACCAGCCCTGACAGTGTCGTGTGTGCTCTTACAGCAGCAACTGCACTGGCTCTTTCTGCTGAACGCAAGGTCACCACAGCTGCTACTGGTTTTGATGGTGGATATCCATACTTAGCCCTAGCTTGTAAAACTGGACAAATTTTTCCAGTGACCTAATTAATTGCAAACAGGATAAATTTTTCCCTGAGGAGGGAAATGGGCCCAGATTGCTCATTTAAATATCTAACCACATGCTCTGGCAAGATGTTTTTGAACTGCTAAAGCATGACTAGCTCCTGAAGGTCCTCTAACGTCTGGATTTTGGTCGCAGTACACCATCGTGTAAAATGGCTTGCCAGTTCTCTTATGAGCTCAGAGTAGGTCTGTTTATCCCTCTCCAGCGATCTGAAACGTTGGCGACAAGCTTTGGGGACCAAGTACAGCAGCAACTGTCAGCTCAACGCAGAGAATGCCTCTTGGACCTTCCCAGTCCACCCACACTGAAGCTTTGTCTAAGCTTCTAACTCCAAGTTATGCTTCTGCTCCTGCAACATGAGTTCTCTCTGTTGTTCAAATATCAGGACGGCACCATGCGGCACAGGGGACCTCCTTATGCACTAAACAGGTTGTCAGCATGTTAAACTTTGTCATCTTTACTTATTTTGTCTGCAAGGTCTACCCAGGAATGCTCAGCAACTCTCAACTACTGCATTTTTTACAAGAACGCAACACACTCACTGTAGTAGATTGAAGGAAAAAGTCAATTAAAGCCATTCTGAATGTTGTCTTAAGCACAGTAAATAACTTAGTAACTTGTTTAATTTGGAACCTAATTCCACTCACTAACTGCCTTACCAAACTAGCTGGCTAGGTCGAAGCTAGTCTTCATGCAGTGTAGCTGCGGGATAATTTAAGCACAAAGCCCAGTAACCCGGATAATACCAGCATGCAGCCATGGAAGCGCACCTGAGCATATAGCTCCAACATCTTACTGCACAAAAATAATAAACTAAAACAAAAATGAGTAAATGGGAACAGCTAGTGCCCTACATTGCTCATGCCTATCAGGAAAAACTGGTTCCAACACAAGTCACACTCACAACTTCACTTTAACACAGCTAATTAAACCTCTAATTAGCAGTACTGTGGTGCACCTGCTAAACACACAAGCAGAACTGAGCTACCGACAACCTAGCCCCCTCTCAGCAAAAGTTTGGCACAAAAAGATCAACACTGTGTGCAAGAGTCCATTCAACAACATAACCAAATTATCCAGATGAGCCCCCATTTGTTTCCACCTGGCTCACGGGTGGCAACAAACAAAGGGAAGTCACACACACAAACTCAACTTAAGGTGGTTTATATTAATAAACAATATATATCAAAACTAAAAATAAAGAGTTGAGTGTGCTAATCAGGCAGAATAAGTAGTCCATGGATGAGTGACGTGTGTGTGTGTGTGTGTGTGTGTGTGTGTGTGTGTGTGTGTGTGTGTGTGTGTGTGTGTGTGTGTGTGTGTGTGTGCGTGCGTGTGCATGTGTGTGCGTGTGTGTGCGTGTGTGTAATGTTGTAGAACATGCAACAAACCACCAACTGGAGGAGGCAGGCAGAAGAGTGTGCCAGGCCGCAGCCAGGGAGCGAGAGAGAGAGGGAGAGACAGGCCCAGGTTTTATAAGCTCGGCCAGCCACACCCAGATGGGCAGAGTGTCTCAAGTAGCGCCCCCTGTAAGACAGGCTGAAGACAAGGCCTTCTCCTGAGGGCTGTCACAGTGAATATTGTCAATATGTTGTGAAAGAGATCCAGTGAATTAATTGGTTTATTCTGTAGTATTGGTATTAGCAGTGCCTTTTTAAATGAGTCCTACCACACCCGAGGAGGTGATCTAGCAGCCTACAGTAGTTTCTGTTAGTGCTTGTCAGGCAGTTTAAGATCGGCTCACAGTAAAATTAGAACACGTAATCAATCCCGGTCAATCCTGCGACAAAGTTATAAAGGTACAGACATGTTTGGTTGGCAAAAATAAATATTTTGTCAATTCAAATTAGAGCGTCTTCTGTGTCTGGAATGGATGTACAGTATTCCTAGGTCTTTAGTGTAAAAATAATATACTAAGATCACAATCATGTTTGAATTGTTAATTGAGTCAGACTAAAATAACATTTTGGTTTTGTCAATAATACTACACTGAACAAAAGCGTAAACTAAAGTTCCTTACATGAAGAAAGTGGACTTTCTTCATACTGACTGATTTCAGATGTTCTTGTATTTATTGTTTTTGCTCTAAATTCAATTCTTTCGCTTTATGTGAAGCTGAGAGACGTAAAAACCTGAAAACCTGAGCTCCAACACAAAGAAACACAAAAAAAAGCGTATTTTTACTGTACTGTGTGTAATAGAGTTCTACATATATATATATATATAAAGTACTGAATTTTAATTCAACTATATTTACATAATGGTGCTATATAAATTAAACTGAATTAAATTGAATTCTTCAACCACCACCTCCGGCAGAACTTCGAGCTTATCCCGAAGGAGGCAGGGGACATTGAGTCCGAATGGACCATG
>JAUMTR010270982.1:0-15465 GCA_032270685.1 Microctenopoma stevenorrisi | reverse complement strand
AGACAGATCGGACGATGGGTTTTATTTCATCTCTCACCCTAATTAATTATGTTTAGTTTTTTCCACAACAGGTTCAGAAATTATTTTATTGTTTTAAATGCACTATTTTACAAAAAAATATGTATGAAAAAAACAAAACTGCTTCACAATGCAGTGCTGTTCTTGGAAGCTATCCTCAGACAAGTGTTTTTGGTGGCAATTCCCATCAAATTTTTCCTACAGACAAATGAAACAAACTGCAAGCAAAATCAATTATTGCTGTTTGTAGCATGAATTTTTAATCCACAATCCCCTGTCCAGTGGAGTGGTGAGTGAGCGGAGGCAAGGTAGAGGGGACAATAATGTAATGTGTGTGGATAGTGGGCTATACAAATGTAAAGCCAACTTTTTTGGCTAATATTTTTGGAAAAGCCTTCCAAGAGGAATAAAAATCACCATGTGAGTGTGGTGTCCACATCTAATAATATCTTGGATAAAAATGTTGAACTATGAGTAACATAAACATGGAAAAACATCCAAATCAGCAGTTTCTTCCATGAAAACTGAGTGTTGTATGACTGATGATGACTGAAGTCAGTGAGTCACAAAGACTCAAGATCAAGATCTCAGTTTTTGATAGATTCAATTGTCTGAGAGATAAGCTGAAATTTTTGTTGACACAGTGGTAACCTCTAGTGGGAAGGACAAAAAAAGCTGAGTGTCATCAGCGTAGGAGTGGTATGAAAAGCCATGGGATTGGATGATGTTACCAAGAGAATGAGTGTATAATGAAAAGAGTACAGAGCCCTGTGGGACCCCTGTGGTTACCTTAGAAAGTGTGAACGTCTCACCTTCCCACGATACCTGGAAGGACCTATCTTGAAGATAGGAGTAGAACCAGTTCAGTGTGTTTCCAGTAATTCCTAAATCTGACAGTGTAGAGAGTAGAATCTGGTGATTGATTGTGGCAAAAGCGGGAGATAGGTCCAGAAGGATGAGGACAGGAGATCTGCGGGCAGCTTTTGCAGCACGAAGGTCATTCACCATTGCCAGGAGGGAGATTTCAGTTTACTGTCCTTTCCTGAAACCAGACTGGAGAGGGTCAAGTAGATCATGCTCTTTGAGAAATGAAGAAAGTTGAGCTAAAACGACTCTTTCAAGAATTTTTGAGAGAAATGGAAGATTAAAGACTGGGCGGTAGCTGTCCAGTAGAAAAACAATGAGTGTGGGTTTTTTTAGAGTAGAGGAACAATGAGAGCCTGTTTGAAAATAGTGGGAAATGTTCCTGTTGTGAGTAAGGAATTTGAGATGTGTTTCAGCGTAGAAATAATAGTAGGTTCTATGGACTGAAGGTGTGAGGGAATGGTATCGAGGGAACAGGTGGTGGCATGCTAAATGCTAAAAGTGCAAAACAATTCCCAAACTTCGCCATGGACCTCCCCCCCACACTTGTTAGCATGCTGTTAGCCTGTAGCAATTAGCATGCTAATTAGCATTTAGCTATTTAATAGTGCTGTCATAATTAGCGCGTTAACTTTAAATAATCAATATGAAACGTTTAATGCATCTAAAAAAAATACCGTAATTAATGCGTTTTTTTATTTTCTTTGTCCTTTTTTAAGACCTTAAACCTTGAACTTGTGAGCAGCTCTGAAAGGGGGGCAGCATTGCGCTATGCTGGTGTTTGGTCTGCTGGAAATAATTAGACAAAGAAGAAGAAACAGAAGTGATACTACTTTGGCTAAGAGATGCAAGCATGGACAAGGACGGGCTTTTGGGTGGAATGTTTTACTTTAAGAAGTTGCCTGACGGCTTGCCTCAGTTACCACAGAAGCTATATGTGGTGTAATACCTGACAGCAAAACACCCAGCTGAATCCACCTCCAAGGTACCTAGACAGTGTGGGCTTGTATTGTTTTGGCTTGTTTCCTTGGTTGTTTAGATAGCTAAAAACTGCAGATCAATTAGCATATTAGAAGATGACAAACTGAGAAAAGTCATTCGTGTTGCATCAGAAGATGTGTCTTACAATCTACCCTCGAGAGGACAAGTTAACCACGCTTGGCACAGAGAGTGCTCGTAACATGACTGCAGCCACCAGATTACTTCCATATAAACACCTGCCCTGCATGGCCCACATTCTGCAAAGAACTGTCAGAGTTTCTCTGAATGACACTGTATAAGAAAGTGTTCTGGCCAAATGTTGCAAGAAGGAACATGAGAAGCCCGAGAAATACCAAAGATCGAGATAAGCTAGAAAAGATGTGTAAAGTGAAGGTAACAGTGGTCCCAGTGGTTATTGGAACACTCGGGGCAGTGACGCCCAAAATGGTACAGTGGCTCCAATAGATCCCGGTAACAACATCTCTGTCCAAGAGTGTATTTCTAGAAACAGCTAAGATACTGTGCAAGACCCTCTAGCTCCCAGGCCTCTGGTGGAGGACCTGAACTTGTATGTGTTTGTAATGCAGTACAGTAATTAAGCAAGGAAGAGATAAAAATCAAGAAACACTTTCAAAATTGTAAAAAGACAGATAGGCTTTAACCCTGGCCAAGACTCTTCAGTAAAAAAGCTGATTGATAACTCAGGATATTTGTTCATTAAGTTTCAAATAGAACACTTAAGTTTCAGATGTAAGGTTTAGAATACAGTGCTTATAACTGGTAGGTGAACAGGACCCAAGACCACAAGGTTTCTAAACATCAAATTCTTTAACATTGGCATTCATATCAGCAAGTCTGAGCGTCAGAAAAACAGTGGAAAGAAACATCATATTTGTCAAAAAAGCAGTCAATGAAACAATATTTTGCCAGTGGACAAGTGAAGAAAGTTTGGGGGTAAACAGGGGAATAGAAGACAAGTTGGACTGTGAGCTTACAGGCTCAAAGGTGTGCTTGACCAGCAGACATCTGGCCATTAAAAACACATAAAAACGGAGAGCAGTTGTACTGTTTTTGTTTGACACCTCTGTGCTGTTGTGTCTGCCACATACGTTGTCATATAGTCAGACATATTGATGGATCTGTCAGCTGGCCACGACTGAAGTGAAAATTATATTTCACAACAGCCAATTTTAGGAGGCGCTGCAGAGAGCAGCTGAGTAAATGTTTCACAAAAATAATTCAGTTGTTAAACTGTCAAGCAAATAAATTAGATTTTAAAAAACGATTAAAATAATATAATGAATATGCAGAAATCCACTCCACATTTTTATTAACAGATACAAAGGTTGGAGGTTGTGATTGACTCGACACTTCAAAATCATACACTGTACATATAAATTAGCAAACCAGTGTATAAATAAATTAATCTTTATTATATTGAACTTGTACAGCGGATGCTCAGTCACAACAGAGGATGATATTTAACACATTTTCCTGTGTAACAGGGAATTACTCTTTCCCTATCTTACATCAACAACCAGCAGTTTCATATTAATGTATTCAGTTACTGCTGAAATTCAAACCTCACTTTATTGACTTTAAGAGGCGTTTTGAAAGCTGATGATCTGAACATGCTGCTGCTGCTCTGACTGAATAAAAGCATTTCTTGTTTTGAGCTTCATGACACACTGTGGCGTCTCACTTTTACTGACATGCAGCTTTAAGAATATTTTACTGTGTTTTCCCCCTGAATAAATCTTTAGTTCTTGTTTGCATTTAATGCGTGTACTGCAATTAATACGATACACAAACAATAAACAAGAGTTCACTTCCAAACGTACAACTCAGCTTTGAACATTTCTTTGGATTGGGGCAGTGAATGAGTTATATCCATTTTAAAAGAATTACTAACAAGGTGTCCTTGAGCTTGGTGCTCAGTCCCTGCAGCTGGCCTGTGGCCAAGAGTTAATGTGATTGAATGGTTAATGTGAATGTGTGAAAACATCTGAAAATCAGGAGAACTACAGAAGTTGCCGCACTGAACAATACATCTAAAACAACTTTTAGTAGATTTTTAAACCTTCGTCACAGAATACTAACTGTACATGTTAATTGCATCATAATTAAACTCCAATTCATTCAAACGAAGCTCTCTTTGATTGTAATATATAAATTCAAATTCTCTTAAATCTCTCGTATTTGGCAGTTTGGCAAACTGGCTCATTGAGGTAGTTCTTGCGTGAGGCCCTATAAAAGAAGAGTGAAAATGAAATTAACATCATTAATTGCCATAAGTAGGCTATAGGTAATAATATTTCCTTTCCTTTGTAAAGTAACTTAAAGATTTAGTGGTGTCAGCCCTTGCAGCCTGTGATGTGGGTAAGTAACAATTAGCCTTTAATAGTGTTAATTAAAGAATGAATTAACCTATTTGGTGTAAATCCACAACTCAGCAGGATTTTCAATCAGCATGATGTTGATTGCTTGCAGTGAAGCTCTTGTATGTGAATATATTAAAATGCCAAACCAAATCATTCATGACACAGCTTCTTTAATTCATTAATTTTACTTTGATGTGCACCTCTCTCCCTTATGGATTCATGTAGGGAAGAATGAATACATGAATAGACCAGACATGACGTCTGTTTGAACATTACATTTTTTAATTACTTTATATATTATTAAAAATGTGTACCCTGGGGGGTGGCTAGTTCACACCTGATCCAGTTATCAGCAGTGGGGAGAGAGTTGGAAAACGAGTCAGACAGTGGCCTTCAAGGACCAGGGCTGGCAGCACGACATGCAAAGATCCAGTTTATACAAAAATACTGATAACAGAAGCAGATATAATGTGGGAAGATGATGGTGGATACGACTGCATTCTACTGAATCTCACAGACTACATTTCTCTTAATAAAATATTTGTTAAATAGCTGCGACTTAACTGTAAGTGTGACACTTTATAACATTTTGCGAGATTTTACGGCATGTCGCGCAGCTGTTTTCGCTCCTGATGGAAAGTTTATGACTGTTTGTAACTGCGGTTTCTTGGGAACATGTCATGTCAACATTCAGAAGAGAAGCGATGTAAGGTTGACAGCGAAAATAAAAAATTTACTGAGTGGACTGATAAATATGCACACATACAAAATGCTGAGGGAAAACCCACGTGCCTTGTCTGTCTTGTCATTTTCTCGGTATATAAATGAAATGTGCTGAAGCACTTCAAGACGACTCCCACTAACTTTGAGCTAAAAGGCTTGACAGACAAATATAAAGACACCGACTCAAAACTACCAGTGAATTTGTGTGGTTTTCACCCGTACCTGCACTGTGCAGCAGTTTAATTTTGTGATTTAATTCAAAAATTCAAAGTTTGTTCTAATTTCCACAATGTGATATTGCTATTGTTGTTTCTGTGAGTTTGTGATTGTGATATTTACTCTTATTTGCACCAAAAGAAATTGTAATTATTGTTACTGGGAATATATGTGGCTGTGATTTCAGTCAAACTAAAGCTTAGTTAGCTTAGTTAGGTTATTTTATTTAAGGAAAAACTGTCCTAGAATAAAACTAACAATGGCTATGTTTTTATTATTTGCACTAGAAGCCATCAGTTAATCCTACATTTGACTCATTTAAATAAAAATATTGTAAAAGCAGTGGTGCTTTGTATTAATGGTAAAATACAAGAAATACAGGTGTCAGGTCTCCGAGGATTAGATGGCAGGGGACCAGAGAGTTCAAACAATGATGGAATAGTAGTAGTAGTACCAGTACTAGGGACACACCTGGTATGGGGGGAAGGGCTGAGAGTCTGGGCTGGGATTCGATCCTGCAGCCTTTTGCTTCCCAGTCTGATAGTTATTCCATTTATAATAAACAATAATGAACGATGTGAACTGATGAGTGAGGAACAAACTAATCGCAGAAACAAACTAATAAGAAGGGAGCTGAGAGAGTGAACGGGAAAACAGACTACACAGGGAAACTAAGCCGGAGAGAGGTAGAGACAGGTGAACTAAGAACTAAAGGTCAAATGACCAAAGCCAAACCAACTTACCAAAGCTATGGTGCAGGGAGGAATCAGAGCCAAAAGAGAGAAGTGAGAGAGTGTTTAGCAACAAGGTGGGAAACAGGCAGAGGTAAGGAGACACACAACCAGGGTAGAGTGCAGTCATCAGCAGACTAATGAGGAAAGAAGGACACCTGGGAGTGAGGGGGAGATTAGGTGAGGGCGTGACCAAAGTGAGCAATAGGTAAACAGGGAACCAGGAAGGCGGGCCAGGGTGTGAGGTGTGACAACAGGGAAAGGTGCAGTCCACCGGCAAAAGCCTTATGACAATTTGTGCTAATGAAAAATGATCACCTCTGGACTAAAGGAAACAAAAAACAAAGACTAACAATAATATATGAGGAGAAATTGGAATTTGCAAGAACAAGAAAGCCCTCTTTCAGTTTTATTCTCAGTAAATATGTAATAATATTTATAAATATATATAAATCATTAATTTAGCCCATTTTTTTTTTGCTTGCATTTAATATAGTGTACAAGCAGAAAGAGAGACAGGATGACATGCAACGGAGCCCCCCAAATGCAGTTATGTGCCATGTGTAGTATCTGTGATTCAATGTTGGTGTCGGGAAGTTGGAGGAGAAACAGGACCAATAAATGAACGCAGATGATCGCAGTGATCGGCAGTAGCTAAGGCAAGGATAGAAAAACAAGAACGACAACATCCCCCGGGGACAGGAAAGTCCCACCTGTATGTTAGACAGTGTTGTAAAGATGTAGTGACCATGGTGTGGTACAACCGAGGAACATATCTCTTAAAAAAAGACGTCTATGGATTAGATCTCATCCTGCGCTGGCACTGAATATTAATGCTGAACAAAAAATGGTGAGATGATGGAAGTCAAACAAGAAGTCATTGTTTACTAGAGTCTCACAATGTTTAGAGTGTATTGATCATGAACAATGACATGACTGAAGAGATACTGTCTACATGATTGCATTTCACTATTCTAAAATGCTTTCTGTATAGAAAAGATGGAAAGAGAAGCGCAGAGGGGGGTGGGCGCTATGGCTTTGTTAGAAGCTTGTGTGTGTGAACACAAGCAAATGTCAATGACAGACTAGCAACTGCAAAGATAAACATGCATTAAGATGTGAATAAAGAAACACGATCACATACAGACACACACACAGACGTCTAATGGCACCTCCCTTGATTCGGGCAAGTTTATGAGAGTGAATAGATTTAAGTCGCCATGCTTTAATGTAAATGGTAAAATATTGTCGCCAGTACAGTGATCAATAAATATAAAGTGTGATTTATGATCTTCATTTATATCTAATCTAAACATCTATCTAAACATCCTCAAAATTACTTCTCAGTTTCTGTTGCTAAATTAATTCAATTTAAAGTCACTTCATTTAATCTGACTCAGCTCAGACAAAAACCTGTAAACTTCTAATTGAAGGGCTTCTTCTTTAATCCTATACAATGTATGTGAGGTTGTCCTGTGCCAGGCCATATGATCTCCACATAAATGTGAATGCTAGACGTATTCATTCATGTTCAAACTATAAAATTTGAAAGCCGTTATAATCTTTCCTGTTGATTTTGGGTATTGAAATGATTATTAAATTTTTTAAAAGTGTTGTGATTTTAGGTTTTATTTTGAAAAACATGAATGAACCTTTTAACTTAGCACATTGTAGAGAGCACAAAATGCTGTCTGGTTAAATCCCCCCAAAAGTGCTTCTTGTCCAGCTCCTTAGTAACAGAAACATCCATCTCAAGATATCAGTCTGTCTCATTTCATCTCAACATCTTAATTTCTGCAACACAATGACAATAATCATGATTACTCCATTAGCAACCAGATCATTTATCTGGATTCAAGACAGAAATAAATTTATTTAACAGTACAATCAACTCAAGCCTCACCCACTTCAGCCTGTGGAAAATCCAATAATGGATGTATTTATGCAGAGAGCAACACATATGTGAATTACAGATAGTGATTTTGGTGGATGGTTGTTTGCTAATCAGTGTTTATCTGTCAGATTATTTTATTAACGTGTTACATTACAGTTGTGAACAGTAAAAAAAAATTAATGCCACCATGCCAGTAATTCAGCTCTAACCAGCCATGATTTCCTGTAAAACCTGTATTTTTGTCGTATTTTCCTGATCGAATGTCTTTTCTGGGCCGTTTTGAATATGGACAATCTGTGCACCTGTTAGAGTTACCCTAACCCTAAGCCTCCCAAGACTTTACACAGAATGTGAGGTGCTGAGGAGAGTGACATGTAACCATGTAATGCCTGAAAGCCGTATTTTCTTAATACTGTTGTTTAGCTGAAGTGCGGGGCGGACTGTAGCAGAGCAAAGAGAGGGCAGGGAGAGGCCTGGGCAGAGCAGGGTGGATTGATTATCCATGCTAGAGCTAAGTTGGTGAGTTAGAGACAGAACCACTATCTTAAAGACTTTACTACACCGTTCTAAAAGCCTCTTTGGAGTTTGAACTTGAGTGGAACATTAACCTGTGAACCCGTCCTTTAATACTGTGATAATGTATGTTTTCAAACTGGAATCATATACGGTACTGTATATTTAAAGGTCTCACACATCAGTGCCCCTGGTATTTTAACAAGGTCTGCTGAGACCTCTTTGGCAGCGCAAAGCTACACATTCCCACTTCTTAAAAAGAGAAGATGCAACTTTTAGAGCTGAACTCTGGTTTGAGTCGGATCTTGTTGTTTCTAAGGAAGAACAAAACCTCTACGGGAAACACAGAATATTTCTTTGTTTTGTGAAATGTTGAAAAGGCAGCAGTGTAAGGAGCTGGCAGGTTAGCTGGTAGCTAACTGGAGAGAGCCGAGCTCTTAATCAGCCGCTACCACTGTACATTGGAAAAACTTTACACTTAAAGTGTGGAGATATGTAACTGTGCAGTACAGTAATTAGTCACATATGCTGGAAGCTCTTTTAATCATACAACATAAGCCTGCTCTTTGCACCATAATATATATGAATAATCAATGGAGTGGAAATGATATACGAGTAAACCATAGCATTCATTTGGAACAGTCTAATTAGGCTATCTGTCAGTGTGTCTTCACTACAAGTGTACATGAAAAATATGAGCTTACTTTCTGCAACTGTGCCCTTTCCAGCTGCCGTTTTTTTACATCCACAGAAAACGTGTGGCACCAGCTACTCATCTCGTCATGAAGAAATCAGTGGCAGCTGGAACAAAGGAAATTAGCATGATGAGAAACAGTGAGTGGTTTGTGTTTGGACAAAGCTTCCAGGGGAGCTTTGACTTACTCTGCAGTACAGCGAGGAAAACTGCGTGTTCAACAGATGCTCTTTGAATCCTGAAAAGATAGAGACGTGCAAAAACTGAGCCAGCAACACTAGAGCAGCAATGTCTGGTAACGGGCTGTAGAAAGAAAGGGAGAAAAGGCGTCTGCAGGCAGGCAGAGCGCGTCGCCGTCTTTTATTCTGAGCTGAGGAAGTGAAGAAGGATGGAGGGATGTGAGGAGAGCATGTAGGGAGTCTAAGTTGGCAGCCATGTGGCTTCAGTCGTCCTGTCTTCCCCTCTGCGGTTCCTTATCTATAAGTTGGCTTTGTGGCTTTGTGCCCCCTTCCCCGCTGCCCCTCCCATCTCCAATCCACCCAGCAAGATGTGGATGCCAACCCAAGGCTGTCACGTCTTTAAACAGACTGTCTGCCAAACCTTGTCCGCAAAAAAACATCTTCCCCTCTTTCATACGAAGGTCTCGGACTTCTGTGAGTCTGCTGCATGTTATTAAACTTCAGTTTGATGCAGACCATTCACCTGGGCACATAAATACTCTGAGCACGTGTTGTATATCAGTTATTTGGTGCAAAACATACATCAAATTGATATGTGTCAACATTTTTACAATTTGCCCTTTATGTTAAAGCAGAACAGATGGTCATTGTGTTAAAATCTGTAATTGTGCATCAGTTAAATTCCCTACAAAACACAGTTGTTGTATAGATTACAACAAAACAGATAGTTTGAATCAGGTGTTTTTGCTGTTGGAAAACCTTACAAACACATATGAATACCTCTTCTCAGAGCCCAGAGTGGTGGATTTAGAGACAGACAGTTACTTTGAACTAAATAAAATACCTGCAGCAACCAGGCATAAAACAACAAAATGAGAAAAGAAGTTTTCAAACATTTTGTGATTCAGAGATGGATGTTTACTCCTGGATTGCTCAATGCTCATTTAAATGGGCTTTGGCCTAAGCCAGTCCTCTCACTTTTTAAGCCCCTGCACTTTCTCCTTTCCTTTGTCAGTTCATATGGTTATGTCTCCTCAGTTTCCTGCCAGTCACCCGGTCTTCATCCTGCCTTTCGCTCAGCTCGTCATCATTTCTGTAAGTTGGTTTGGGTTTAGTTTCTGTTTTGTCCCTTCTCTCTTTCATGCTCTTTGGTCTCTCTCTATCTGTTCCACCTCCCTGTCTGTTCCACACTATTTTCCTTAATGTTAATTAATATTAAAGTTTCTTTGTTTGTACCCGCTTCTTTCCTGGTCTGCGTTTGGGTTCTCAATTTCAGTACAGACAACCCGACAAAGCCAACATAACAATATTTATAACGGGAGATTATTAGCAGTCATATAAGTCATATAACCCTTTTCTAGACTCCACCGCCCCCTTTTTCCTTCTGCTACATGCCAACTACTGAGTTCCTTTCTCTGCCTCACTTGTGTGTGAGGAGTTGGGATACTGTGTGTAGGTAGGAGGTGCAGGTGGAGGATGCATAAATGATTAGAAAATGGAATTCAATCTCCTATCTGAACAAAACATTTTAGACACGAGCAGTGGACTGAAAACAGAGCTGCATACCCTCATAACTTCAAAACACAATCACACAGACACTCAGGCATTCACAAACCAATCTAGAGGGTTTATACCGAACCAAATGTGCACATCAAACTAATTCCAATGCAGTGGCAAGAAAAAGTAAGTGAAAGCTTCAGTAGCAGCCGTAAAATATATCTTCATCTAAGTCACATATGTGCACAAATCTAGGGTATTTAAATAAATGCCACAGGTCATCATATGGTTCTTCTGCACACTGAGGAGATAATTAAGACACACAGTGTGATAAAAACTATTGGCACTGGCCATCATAATAGTCATGGCAGATCTACCGCTTCATTCCAGGCTAAAACGCTGCAACAGGTCTGCAATGTGTATAAAGGCTCTGACACTATGACCCTTACAAGAACAAGTGGCCAAGGTAACAAACAGGTAGATGTTCCCCAGAGTATATCTCTGAATGCCTTTGGCAATACACCGAGGACCCACAAGAGTGGATGTCGACTTGTTGTGGTGGAGGGCAAAAAGATGGGGTCCAGTGTAAGGTAGCCGAAGGTTACCTACCAAAGCAGTGACCATGTGGGTCCTGCACAAACTGAACGACTGTGCAGCTGATTATAAATGTGATTGGATGCTGTCAGTCTGGCTCAGCCCGTGCTGCCAGTCAGCAGAGAAAATCGTTATGTGTGTGCTATATAAAGGATTCAGTCGTATTAAGGACCAGAAGCTGCCACTTATTCAGAGGCAGGTGTGCTGTTGGTAAAAACTGTCTTTACATGTCAAAAGTCTTTCTAACTCATTGCTAGTTTTACCAAAGGAGATTTCTGAATATTACTCGCTTAGTATCGTGGAGATTTCAGATGTTCTGTCTACTGCATGTCTCTCTTCTTCACTGGTAACTCTGGACATGAAAAATGCAATGCAGTGACGTCAGTCAGAAGGTAATCTGTGAAAGGGTAAAGCAAACTGAGCTGACATTACGTGTAATTAGCTACTGGTTAAAAAAAACATCACAGGTGTCAATTTGCAGCATGTGTGATGTTTGAAGTGTTGCAGACAAGGAGCTGCTCCCAGCTGCTCTGCTGTAAGCTGTTTTTCTTTTATCACTATCGCTCACATTGAACATTTTGGTGTTCTTCTCCCTGATTGTCCTCCTCACTGGCTTGGCCTTCAGTGCCTTTGCCTTGGCTCTGAGCTGCACTTGAATGTAGGAATGTGGGAGTCATTTCTCAGCTACATTATTCAGCACAGGTGGGCTAGACTCACCCATGTAGTCCACAGGCCAAGTGTTCATAAGAAAATCGAGAAGTGACTGACTTCTTGTCCAGGTTCTATTATTTGTGGCTTCGTGCTATATAGCTAAGCAATCACTCACAGTGGATGTCAGGGTGTCGGCACCACCTCTGTCAGATTATTAAAAACGATGGACAATCCAACAATCAGCATGTCAGTCACCCCTCTCCCAATGATCTGTCACTATTGCAATAGTGACAAAATCCAGGTTTCTGTCAAAACTGACAAAATATGCATACTATTAGAGTTGGCTGTCTTGGGGGCAATATGGGTTGATTAGAAACTAGTGCCTGAAGCCCATACTGAACACAGTAGCACTATTCCATCTGACATCTGAGAATAAGAAGGTTTAATCTTTGCAGCACTAATGCATTAGGTCCTGCAAATGATTTGTGATCATACATTAGTTCTCTTGTAACCACTGCTACATGTTCTTCACAGAAAAGATTTTTCATTAGTACAAATCAAAAGGGGCTGTTAGCGGTTTAGTCCTAAGCTTCGTTTAGTGAGATGTATCTCTCTTTCTTATTTATATCGATATCGATATCGATATCGATATAAATAAGATTAAATTACTCAAGTATATAAGGAAGGAATTATTTGGATTATTATTTGGAAGGACACACTCAGGACAAAAGCTGATACTAACATGAGACTTGAAATCAATCCACTGTGCTGAGCCCTCTGTGCACCCCCCCCCCCCCCTTATCCGTTTTGCTCTGTCACTCTCTGCCCAGAGCTTCAGGTAGTCGTCATTATGAAATTACAATAAATTAGAATGCTCCAAAAATATCTCTCCACTGGCAGTGGCTGTTCAACCGAGTCTAGGTGACAGAGGACTCTGACAGCACCACCTCCACCTTCACATATTTCTAGAAAAAGAAAATACCAGAAAATGTCATATTAATATTATTTGTAATGCTTGATCAAAATACTAATAGAGAGAGATGAATAGTGGACATGTGCTTAGTTATTCTGGAACCTTTTGAATGATCTGAATCAATGCTTTTAATAACATTTGTGGGAGAGATGATCTGAACAACTGGGTTTAACTGACTGTTAGCTGTTCTGCAAGTATCTGGACTCATTTGCAGTCAACCTTCCACACTCCAGTTTTTGAACGTTTCCAGGTTTGGTATGCCCATTGGCCTGTGTGCAAACTCCACACAGTCCCAAACACTAAGGAAATAACACAGAGAAACTCAGACAAACACAAGCATGCACATAGTAACACACAATAAGTCTGTAAATATAAATGTCATGTTCATAAGTAGAATGTTCAAAGGCTCAAAACTCAGGTGAGAATAATCAGGACAACTGATAAACCACCAGAGCCAGAATGGGTCAGAGGCAACAAGCTGGACCAGGTTATGAACTCGCCTCATTAAGTCATGATAGAAGACAATCCGGCAGACCTTCTTATGTAGAGACTGAGATACAGAGCTACTATATCACTTGGCTTCTTAGATGAGAGAGAGAGGACAGGAAATGACCATGTAAGGCATAAACCAGAGAGCCAGCCTGGAAACCGTAACAACACGTCTGCTGTGCTGTGCAGCGCCAACAGCTGATAGGTAGAAGAAGGTGAACAGACAGGTGTTCTTCATGTTGCTGTCCTGAAGCAATGTCACTGCTGGCAGTTTAGAGCTTTTTTATCAACAACAGATTTATTCTGAATTACAAAATGTGAAATTGCGTTAATGTGGTTCAAGTAAACAAGTTAATAGATGTATTATATCTGTCAAAAATATAATGTGGAAAAAGCATGAGCTCAGCTTTAGAGGCCTGTGTTGACAAAGCTGCTTTAGAGGACATTTCTCCTTATGATTATATTAAACTTGATTAAATCAGGTGTCAATGATAAACAAATGCCCCAAAATAATCACACGCCTCTACACATCTTTACATCAGACTCGTGTTAGAACTAGATTCTCCCAGGTGTCCAATTTCTGCGGCTCATTAATCCAGTGCATCCTGACCTTATTTGCAGCTCTCTTAATGTTTCATCAGTGTTTTGATTGCATTTTCTTTTTGCATTGTAGTGCAACAGTATTACAACAAGTCACATTGCGCTACACCAACCTGTTTAAAACGATCATGTGATGATGCGGTTAGTGCTTTGAATTAGTGAGAAATTTCAAACCTGTCCGGACACAGCGCAGCAAACAATAGAGCTCCTATCACAACCGTATGAGACTTCAGACCTTACTTGGAAATGCAAAAAAATGATCTAGGGTTCAGGGCTTCCGAGGGCGCTGGTTCAGTGTCACAGACGTCAGCATCAGTAATGAAGGGATGAGGTAGTTGCCGGGCCAGGATGTGAGAGATAAATCCGTTTTGACTGTCTGTGTCTAGTTTGAACTTTGTATAAGGAATCTTCTGACTACACGTGAAGCAGACTGCACCTGTTCTGAAAAGTCAGCCATAAACCAGTCAGAAAGATGGTTTGTTGGACCTGACAGGCAACATAGTGGTTTCCGACATCTTTGTGTACCAGAGGATTTTACAGAATAAAATACTTCATAGTTTAACAGCAAATGTAAAAACAGCCGCTGTTGGAATCACCATTTTGTACTATTTATTTGAGTTACTATTCTTCTCCTGTCTGGGTGCCTGCCTGTTAACGTGTACAACGGTGCCCAGTGAGGAGTCTCTCTATAGCTGACACTGTGGGTAATAGCAACATTTGTTGAGCGTGTCTCAAAATTATTGCTTCATCACAGCCCTGCTGTTCAGACTGACAACTACTCCGTACTAGAAATTACTCAGATGACTCCTCTACGTAAGATGTTTTCTTCCTCCCATTTACTTTTTTAAGGCTCTTGGTGGGTGGGTGGGTGGGTGTCTGGATGAGAGTTTCTCATTCTTTCTTCTTCTGAAAAACAAGTTTCAGTTTATATGATGCTATTTTATTTTGATCTCTGTCAGCCTTGAATTAGCCTGAAATGTTACAAAAATGAGATGCTTAGATAATAAAATCTGAAGCAAATCACAGTTTTCATAACATTACGATTCACGAAAGCTAAATCATATTTTTATTTTTGAAAATGAAAAAGAATCTGTTTAAAACAGTTTAACAACATATACATACAACATATTTGTTGTATGTATATGTTGGGATATGTATACATATATGTATGTATACATATGGATATGTATATATCCCACACTATTGATATACAACATATATCAATAGTGGGGGAGCATGGAATGCTCCCCCACTATTGATTTCCTCTTTTTTCTTTATTATTAGGTGCCTGCCATATAAAAAGAATAGGTGCCCCCATTCATTTTAATGGGGGCACCTAATAATAAAGAAAAAAAAAGAAATCAATTGTGTGGTATCTCTCTTTTTGTGAGTTGGAATTTTTCTAATATGACCTATCGTTTTCGTTTTATAAAGGTTTTTGTAAAGGTATCCCTCCCTCTATTTTCC
>JAUMTR010270842.1:0-15520 GCA_032270685.1 Microctenopoma stevenorrisi | reverse complement strand
AGAGAGAGAGAGAGGGAGAGAGAGAGAGAGGGAGAGAGAGAGAGAGAGAGAGAGAGAGGGAGAGAGAGAGAGAGGGAGAGAGAGATTAGGTACTTTAGGAGCGGATGACTTACAACATTCTCCAAATGAACTTGGACGTGATAATTAACGGTTTGGACAGTTGCTCCTCAGACACAGACGCAGGCACAATGTCTCCGAGACGATGTCTCCACGACGATGTCTCCACGACGATGTCTCATTGAGCCAACTTCCTGTTTCATGAGCTTTCACTTGTTATTTTGAGGTTATTTGTTCCATTTATTCTTTTAAGTGTATTATCTAGAAAAACCGAAATTCATTTCTCTTTAGTTTTTCTGAACATACTTCCTAAAAAAACACAAGATCAAATAGTTACTCAGTACTACAGTAGTCTTACAAGTACAAGTACAAGTACTTCTTACAAGTACTTCTTGTTTGACGCTAATATTGGTCAGAGTGGAGTAAATCCTCACGTTTTCTGGACGTGTGCAGTCTTCCAGTTACTTTTCCTGAACATGAAGCCCAGCAGCAGGTTGAGACACGAAAGGATCAGATTCGTTTTCGCTGCCATCAATCATGTGAAACCGTCTGCGTCTGGATCCTGGATGAGAATAAGTCAAATCACTGTTCTGCTGTTTCCTCGAGCAGCCTGAGGGTTCGTTCGTCCCACTTCTCCCCGTGTTTCGCTCAGAGGTGGGACACGCTGGACAAACACTCCATGCTGTTGGAACTTAACATACATGTGATGAGCTGAAGGTGCTTGTTCCTAAAACACACAGAAACGTCTCGTCTTCCTGTCTGAGCTGTAATGATCAAACTGCTCTCTCCAATCAATCACACCAACATTACTGAACATGGCTCCACATTTAGCCGGCAGAGGCAAAAGGAAGCTACGCTGTGGAGATAAGGTGTAGAGGCGAGGGTGGAGCTGATGGAGCTGATGGAGCTGAGGATGTTGTGACTGCTGGTTTAAACCCACAACACTGATTTATCCTGATGACACACACACACACAGACACAGACACACACACACACACACACACACACACACACAGACACACACACACAGACACACACACACACACACACAGACACACACACACACACAGACACAGACACACACACACACACACACACACACACACACACAGACACACACACACACACACACACGCACACACAGACACACACACACACAGACACACACACACACACACAGACACACACACACACAGACACACACACACAGACACACACACACACACACACACACACACACAGACACACACACACACACAGACACACACACACTTCCTGCTTTCTGTTTTGAGTTACCTTGTGTCGTCTGAGCCTCTGGTTGAATTATTGTTTAATTGTTTTAATTCCATTTTTCCATTTTCAGTCTGAAGGGAACCTTTATTACGCAGCCAGCTGTGAAGGAGCTTCAGCTCACAGGCTGATAACCACATGATGTGATACTTAATAATTCTGCTCAGTGAGAGGAGTGGTTTTTATTTTTATTAAGTTCTTATCATTCACGCCTCTCGTGTTAATGTTTGATTTAAATAATTTAGCTGGACGGGGAGCAGACACAGTCTCTATGAGGTGCTGATAGCTGTGGGGGGGTGACGGCCGTAGAGAAGCTGCAGGGAGGCGTGTGAGACTGCGACTCTGCGTTCAGGGCTCCACTCCGGGATTTCAGGGTTTAGGAGGTGTAATAAACTCTGCCACCGTCCAACGTGGGATGGATGAACGGATAATAAGAGTTCTCTTTTCCACAGGGACAACACCAGCTCTCTGCTGAATAATCTGAAACAACATACAGACAGAAAGACAGGACATCTGCAGCGGGTTGAGCCTTTCCACGGTTAGTTTACACTTCAGATACCTGTATTGTGATATTAGGGAAATCTTAACATCTCAACATCTGTTGTGAAGCAGCTTGTGTTGTCGCTACCTTCAGATTTCTACACACACACACACAGTTTAACGACAAACAGGTCTGTGGCTGCGTGTCGCCGTAATGAACCCGTTTTCCCTGAGTGAGTGATTTATGAGCACACAGGGCGAGGTGATGTCTCCTCGGCACCACAGCTTCCTCTGCAGGAGGAGTGAAGCGCTGTGACTCACCGGCTCACCCGTCACTCACACCGATGGCTGCAGTAGCAACATGACATCTGATCAGCAGCTCACTGCCAGCCGGAGCTCTGCCGCGAGGCCGGAGCGCCGCTCTACAAACGTAGAGCAGGAAAGGAGGAGGAGACTCCTTTTACTGCAGAGGAACAACAGACTTTTTCAGATAAGAGATAAAAAGGTAAATCCAAGAAAAAACTGCCCCTCCACAGCGGGGCAGTTGTACAGTTTTATGGCCACTGGCAGAAAGGATCTCCCGGGATTGATGAGGAATGTTTTCTGGGGAAATTCCCATGTGTGTGACGTGTTCCTGCACAGAATTTGTAAGCAGCTTCCTGGTCGTGTGATGGTTTCAGGTTCCATCATGGAAGCAGTGGGGGACAAAAACAACGCCGCCCCTGGCCGTTCCAGAGGAAGTTTTTTCCGTGATTTGATCCACATACAGAAAGAGACTAATTCTCTCCGAACCGATTGAGAAGTCGTGAAACACGACGCATCTTTGCTCGCAGACTTCTTCCCCCTCTACGCCCAATCACACGTCTCTGCTCAGCTGTGTGTGACCTGGTCAAACACACAGCACAGAGAGGAAGACCTGAACAAGCAGCAGAAACGGTCGGCACACCTACGCATGACCAGTCAGGACAGGGTAAACACACGGTGAAGAATGCTAAACACAGCCACAGAAAAGGGAGGGAACACTTTAATGATCTGACAAAACAAAGATGGAGAGATACGTTCCTCTCACCCCCCCCGTGCTTTCTCTCCTGCAGCTTCTCTGGGTTTTTCACAGGTACTTCACCGCACCATCCTTCACGCAGCGTCTAAATGCTCTGACTTGTTGTTTCTATATAAAGCTGCTTCATTTCCCACCGCCTCGTATCCTCTTCCTGCCAGTGGGGGGTCACGTCCTGTTGTCTGAGCCCCGACCGACACGCCGCTGCTGAAGCTGGACGACTGTTTGTCACCGACCGGTTAGAGGAAGGTTCATGTCAGACCCAAACCAGTCTGACCAGGTCTGTCTGTCGTCGGCTCAGACATCGCGTTGGCTGCTGGGAACCGAACCGTTCTCTGTGAGAGGCTGAAGGCAGTAACAGAGCGCTCAGAGTTAGAAGTCAGCGGAGTTCGAAGGTCGAAAGCTGCTGAACTGAAAGTGAGGCGAGCAGCAAAATATGAAACATTGACTGGCTTCAGCAAATATTTTGACACACTTTGTTGTTGTAAGCATCAGGACAATGACCAAGCCAGGAAGTCCCAGAACCCTCTGAGGACCGCTGCAGTAAATGGTCCTACTGTGCATTTCTCTGGTGCTGACAGACTCCCTCATGAGCAGACACCCAGTGAATACACTAGCAGTGGTTCTCGTGTACGACAACACATCATAACCGGTGAACCTGCTGTGCAGCCAGCAGAAGGTGTTGCGTCACCTAGAAATGTGTCTGGAAGCGACCCAAGTAAACCTGCACAGGGTTTAGATGCTGCGCGTCGTTTCATGCCTCAGTTCCTCGCAGTTATGTCCTGCCGGCCTCCACCTTGCTCCAGCCCGGCGCTGCTTGTCGAGGGACGACCGAGGAACTTCATGCCCTGTTGACCCTCCTCCAAAGTGTGCTGCCAGAGGTTCACACACGTTTACCAGCTGTGATCCGTGTTTGTTAGGTTTGGTTCGTGCAGCTCTCTGGGAGTCAATGTGTTGCAGTTTCAGAGCTTATATGTGTTAAAAGGTAAAAGATTAGTGCGAGTATCTGAGTTCGTACTGTTTGTGGTCTGCTCACCGCCTGCTGGGTCTCACAGGACCGGCCCGCATTCCTCGGTGGTAACCACTGTCTTTATTGTCACTCCGTGATCCAAAGTGACAACAATCGCTGTGAATGATTTTCAGGGGAACAGCCCCCCCACGTTTAACGAGAGGACCAGCAGGACGGAGAATACATCTGTCTCTTCAGATTTCCCCGTCGGAGACGATGGTCATGTTTTTCCTTTCACGTTGCAGGAACCATTCGTGTTACAGCTGTGACAGAAATGTGTTGCAGCTCAGTCTTCAGTGTGTCATAAACATTTCTGTCATAGTACACACACAATGAATTCTGAAAAGAAATCTAAACACAACCGAGAAGAGAAGAAACACGTTGTGCAACAGAAAAGTGTTTGCATTGAATTTGAACACAATCAGATTTGATTTAGTGTCGTAACCGAATAGTTCCCAGTGATTTCTATTTATTTAGTCTGAGGTTGTTTGAGGGTGTGACTCATTAAATAGTGAGAAGTCAGTGTGTGGAGCAGTTAATGTAACTGAAACACTTGTGGAGCCAAAGGTCGCTGAGATTAGTGCAGGGACATGTTTTCACTTTCGCTCCACTGCTGCAGCCTGTGTTCCTGCATTCCGCGAAGTTCAGCCTTTACTGAGCCGCTGCCGTACCTGAAGGAGGCAGTGGAAGCTCGACTTCGCTCAGTGAAAGTGGGGGTGTTGTTGACTCAGGTGCAGCTGTCATCACACAGGTATGTCCTGGCATCATAGCGGCACCAACGACAGCAGGTAACAGGTTTGTTTTTTCCAGATTAATGATCAGAAGCAGGCGCGGCCGTTCACGTTAACGCCATGAAGCTGCGTGATTCCCGGCAGACACAGGAACAAGTGTCTGGGGGCCGGATGAGCTGTGTTCTGTTCTGAATGAAGATCAATGATTCGTCACAACCCAGTCACAGGAAATCCGACTCTCGAGCTCACTTTGAAATGAACATAAGGTGTGGGGGGGTATAAACACACAGCCAGACTGGTGCACGAGTAATCTTCGTGCTGCAGGTGGACAGAAACACGGGGAACCCGTGCCGGTCAGAGGTGAGGAAGGAGCCAGCCTGCAGCTTGAACACTGCCAGACCCCCGTGATTTCCAACCTGAAAGAAGACAAACGAGAACGTGTAGGGCGTGGGTTTCATGACAGCCACGACACTGTGGAAAAACCCCTGCAGAGAACAAGACAGAGAGCAAGTTGCATCAGTAAAATGTGCAATTTGTTTGTTGTAATAATTACTTATTGTTTTCCGAATGACTGGAAACATCTGAGCAACCAGACCTGAATGTCAATGGTCTGATGGGAAATTCAGAGGTTTACGATATGAAGTAGAAAAACTGAAGGAAACAAGTTTGTTATCAGAATGTCTCTAAATACTTCCTGTAATATTGTACATGTTGCACATTGTTGGAAACCATGTCTTTGGAACTCAGCTACAACCAATAGAATTAAGTTAAAGGGAAACTCCAGCTGTTTTTCGTGGTTGTGTTTCCAGATTTTGAGGCGCCGTGGCTGCACATGAGAACAGGGATTGCATTAGAGTCGTCAGAGGCAGCTGTGAAGATAAGAAACATCTGACCGTGTGGAGCCAAACATGAGCCGAGCAGCTGGTCCCCTTCTATCCGACAGCCTCGGGATGCACTCGCTGCTACAAGCGTCGAGTGTGGCGCAAATCAGTGGTGTGCAGATGTAGGAAACCTGGTTATGGTTTAGGCTGTACAGGGTTTTTTTTAGGTACATTTTTTATTTGTGATTCAGACTTTTGCTCAAATGATTCCCTTTTGTAGTGACTGAAAACACACATGACCTCTTTGTAATGCCTCATTAGAGACATGCGTCTATGAAGTGTTTACTTTGGCGCCAGCAGAACTCTGTGGGATTTACTGAACTTCTGTAGCATACGACGCAGATGACATTTCAGCAGCTGCTGTCACATGATTGTTTGCATCCTAAGATGACTTTGTGTTTTTGATACGGTATCCACCCGACAGAGACGGGGAGTTCAGAGGCAGAGGAAAACAAAAGGTCACAAACCCGCCACGTGCTCAGGTGTAGAACAAACAGAGCCAAGCTGGATTTTCCCGTCTTGCCCGACTCAGGAAGTGACTGATGCGAACCGAAGTCTAAACACCCCCCCCACACGCACGCACGCACACACACACACACACACATACTCAGAGCATCACTGACCTCATGCGATCTTCCTAACACAGCGACAGCTTCACTGTCCATAACAGGTAAACATCAGAACCACAAACAGGAAGCGATCTTACCGAGCATCAGCTGCCAGTGTTGGATGTTGATGTGCACTCATGATGATTGTCCAAATATTTGTTTTAAACTGATTTCTATTCACAGATATTTACAAAAAAAGTTAACCTGAAGAAGTTGGTGTACATCGCTACCTGCTTCCACGTGGGATACAGTGAGCTGAAGCTAACGTACGAAGCTAACGTACGAAGCTAACGTACGAAGCTAACACCTTGTTGTCATGCAAAAACTGAGCTCATCAACGAAAGGTCTGCGCAAAGTGGTCAGTAACAGATCTTTCTTTGTAAAATGTACCACAGTACAGGGATTAGTTGTAGAAGACCACCACCCATCCAGCCAGCGCCCCAACTGCTTGTCCTCGTGAAGATCACAGGAATAATAATAATGATGTGGTGTTTATTCTTACAGTAAGTTCACACACAACCTGACGGCGCTGGATATTATTACCATACAAAGGACTTTAAATATGAATGTTTCATATTCACACAGTTTTTTACAGTAGCGGTTGGAAAAGTGCAGCTTGGCACCGTAACGCTGTCTTAGACATAGTTTGGTACTGACTTCATGTGAAGTAAACTCCCTCATATTTATGTCTAACATTTTCACTTGTCTCTTGTTATCTTTTATCACTTGGCTGAAGGCCAAAAAATTCCCAACTTTGTTTTTCAAAACCCTTTCCTGCTGGGAAACTGGCCCATTGGTTTACTGTACCCGTGTTATATGTGCCAGTGCTCACCCCTGGAAAACGCCTGTCATACGCAGCACAACTGCTGTAATTATGATATCCAACTCTGCATACATGTCACTGGAACCCCATTAAACATCAACAGAAAGGGCTCACAGGGTGTGAAAACAAAACCAGGTAACAAACAGGAAGTCTCAGTTTGGCCTCATAGATTCTCATGAATTCACAGTCAGTTAATTTCTCCAAATTAAAACAGATTTTTTTATGATGCCTCAGACAGTTCAGCGAAAGCTCAGTACACTTGTTGATATTTTGATCACATGCTCATAACTTGCCTAAATGAAATGTTAAAAAATCTATTTTTGCAGTTCAACATCCAGATTTGTTCGGTGTCTGTGGTTGGGATCAGACACTCGGTGCTGGGTTAAGGTCGGGAAATGATTAAGAGATCCCGTCACAGTATCTGTGTGAAATTTTTAACCACAACGTGACGTTTCCCAAAGTGCTTTTCTTGCCTACGCCTAAGCTAACCTCACTCAGGGTTCTGGACCTAAACCCGGGGCTGTGGTTTGTAAGTCCTGCACAGTGTATATATGAATTTGTTAGCTACAGAAATGTAATTACAGCTGCAGTTTAATTACACAGGAACGTAACTTTTAGGGGACACCGGATAATACTATTTCATGAAACGTTAACTTCAATTAATAAAGTTACTTAATGTCTTTGTTTGACTGATGGAAAATGTGCAGCTGTAAAATGAAGACAATTTATTCACAGACTCATTTCTTTATTGTCATTATTTGATGGTCCAGTGGCATTTGGGAAGTCAATGAATTAGTGCGAATTAGTTTTTCCCGTTCACATGTTTGAGGAACCAACAAAAAACGAAGTGAGCTGCTTGTCAAGAGGAAGTTTCGGATGCACATGATCTCAGCTGGTCTCTACAGAGCATGCCCAAAAACATAGATAGAGAAATCAACTAGATTTTAAGAAACTAGACCTGAAGAAACTTTGAGGTTGTTGTTTGTGAATCTTTTGTTTTTCCTGATCTTTAATCTTGGAAAAGTTCAGTTAGTAAGATACAACTATTTCCAGACAAGAATATTATTGAAGACTATCCTGCAAAAAAACCTGATGAACATGTAAAGTTTTGTGTTTTTTGTATGTTTTGTATTTTTTTTTTAATTCTCAGACCTGTTTGCTGACCTGCTGACGTTTTTTTTGATTTCCTAGATCATAAATCAATAATTTCCCCACATGATTTTCTAGAAGTGAGCAAGACGCTTTGATAAATCCTCTGTGTACCCTCTTTGTGACTTTTATGATGTGATGCCTCAGAGAACACACTCTTGTTTCTTTTTTTGTATTTGCTTTTATATCAGATTGATCACAGCTCCATTGGGAATCTTGTTCTGGGGGGAAGTTTCAAATGAAGACCAGGAACACACTGGGAAACTGACCACAGTTTCCTGTCTGCCTCTTGGTTTGAATCAGTGGGGTTTGAAGGTTTTGTTACCTTTAAAAACTTTCTGCGCAGATATGTTCTCTTTCGTTCGAGACTGTCTCTCCACCCTGGTACTTGTTCCATGTGTACGGGGATAATGACCTCTCGCGTCAGGGCGCTTGGAGACTTCTTTAAGACACACCGGATCTTCCGGTCACGCCTCCTGCGGGAGGTATTTAACCGTCGCGGAGACGTGAGCCCAGTGATATAGACTGATCGGAACCCGACACTGAGCGGCGTCAAGCTGGAGAGACAGTCTCTTCACTCAGAGAACCGGGGTTACACCCTAACCCCCGCGATTTAATGTGCAAGTCTAGATACAGAGAAATCCAGAAGTTATGTTTTTGGTCACGGTTTAAATGAAAATGGGCTTTAAGTGGTTATTATTATTATCACCTTCAAAAAACCTTTGAAGATTCGCTTGTTTAAAAAGTATTTCAACACACACAGACTCTTAGGTTGTAGTAACTGAGACTTTACAGCACCTGATAGGTGATGGCTGGTGTCTTCTCCTTGTAAGTCGCTTTGGATAAAAGCATCTGACAAGTAACATAAAGTCAAGTAATGAAAGCCTGATCCCACCTGTGGGATGGGCGATCCATCCAACTCCAGCCTCCCAGGAGCCACAGCCAGTGGTTCCCAGACATTCAGACACCACATGTGTGTGGTCGCCACAGTGAAATGAGAAGCTGCTTAGAAATTAATGTGCAAAATGAGTTGTTCATGTCTCTGATCAAAGATCCTAGTGCTTCTCCCCTTACTCACCACTCATTTAATCATCACTCACAGGTTTCCGTTTGCATCATTTGTGCATCTGATTTGTTTGCTTCAAAGTAAACGAGTCACTTGTCCGTCAGCTGAGGGATCAGTGCTTAAATGACAGTGGCACCGGTCCCTGGAGTTTACGCAGTGCCACACACTCAGCTCCACTACAGTTCATGTTACAGAAGCTGAAACCTTCATCATCTATATCTTGTAGTTGTTGTACTTTATAACAAAACTTCCAAGTTCCTCTTTCACTTTGGCTCAGTGAAAAGTTTGGAAATGACAGCCGGATACTGATGGGGTATTTCTCCAGGTTTAGGTTTAGTAGGCGATCTCAGGTTTCTCTGATTCATCTGTAGTTCTCCCCTTACTCTGAGCTGGCCTGCAGCCAGCAGCTTTATCACTCGCAGCACACGTGTTTTTTATTGTTTGAGAACGGCGAAGCTTCATAACTTGACCCTAAACAAAAAGAAACCAAAGTTACAGAGTTCAATGGTCACTGATGATAACGTCTGTGTGCCTCAGCTGATACAGTGAGTCATATTCTCTCATTTTCTCACCACATCATACAGTACAGGGAGGTAAGAACAAGGACATTTCTTCCGCAGAGTTCCCCTGGTCACAGCGATGCAGATCACAAACATAGTTTTACACAATCATTTTTTTCACTTCCGGTTCACTGAACCATCTCTTAGTTATGCTGCTATAGGTTTAGTCTGCTGGAGGACTTTCCTGGCACTCCGAGCTCCTTCTCCTCCTTCTCTCTCTCTCTCTCTCTCTCTCTCTTCATGACATCATTACATGTTGTACCTGTCCTTTTCTCTCTCCTCTGTCCACTAACCCCAACCGGTCGAGGCAGATGGCCGCCCACCCTGAGTCTGGTTCTGCTGGAGGTTTCTTCCTCCTAAAGGGAGTTTTTCCTCTCCACTGTGTCCTGGTGCTGCTCAGTGGGACTGTTGGGTTCTCTGCATTATTTTGTTTATAAATACACCTCTATTTGTGAAGGTCCTAAACCTGCTATGTAAAGTGCCCTGAAATGACTTTCGCTAAACTGTGACAACAGCTGCTAAACAAATAAAGATGAATTAAAATTGAATTAAATTTAAATTTTGCTTGCTTTCGACTGCTACATTTAAAAAACCTTTGAAAACTCACTTGTTTATAAAGTATTTCAAATGAATTTTGCACATGCACACACGGAGACTCGTTTTTCTATCCTTAGGGGAGCAACTCATTGACATCATTCATTCTCTAGGCCCTTACCCTAACCCTAACCATCACAACTAAATATCTAATCCTAACCATAACGTAGTTCTACTCCAAACCCTAAAACCAAGTCTTTTTGTGGTCAAAATTGTGGGGCCCAACAATATCTCCCCAAAATACACTTTGCAGCAAATACAAATGCACACACACACAGAGTAAGTTGCTTTGAATGAAAGTCTCTGCAGAGTAAAGTAAAGTACACCTGCACAACTGAAAACTATTCTCAACTCGACCTTTCCATCTTGGAGATGGAAGCTTGGTTCTTGTAAGGCTGAAGTTATGTAGCTGTGGTGTGGTTTGTTTACAGCTTAGTTTTCTACTTCTGCTAACTGTCGGCTTCAAACATCATCATGACATAAGAGTCTTCAAACTCAAGGATAAGTTGATAACATTGTGGTGGTCGAAGGTCCGTATGACCTCACTATGTCTCGTACTCATCAATCTGAGAAATGCCTGCAGGACCTTTCATTCAAGCGTGTTTCAATATGATGTCTGCTGTGTAGTTTGGTTATACAAGTCCTGTTATTTTTCTGTTTTGTGCCATCTGTATTTGTGTTGACTCAACATTCCCTAATGACACAGATTAACAGATAACTAAGTCGTGTTTGTGTTTGCATTTTTCCACTTTCACAGATACTGTTCATGTCAGTGGTGTAAAGATATGGCTTTAAAAATGATCATATCTACAGTAAACACTGTAGTCCTGATGAAGAGTAGCTTTCGGTTTGATGGTTTTCTTAACTTTATGTGCACACTCCATTGTCACTGTATTGTCCAGTCGTCTTAGTTAGTTGCACAGTATGAGGTTTTTAAGTTGGGATGGTGCTTGAGTTTGTGAGAAGGTTCATCTAGCACAGCATGAGGAAGAGAAAGTTTGATCTACTTGCTGTGCCCCAGAAACACTAACACATGGTGAGTGTCCTCTACAGCCAGCAGAGAAGGATGAAACTGAGGATGTGGCTGAAGATTATTTGACAAACGACTCTCCCAAGCAAGGAGAAACTTCCTTTCTACCGTGCCGTGAGTCACCATAAAATGCCAACGGTTGCTTTTTAATGGGGGGAAGTTAATTATTAACAATAACGATGGTGAAAACCGTATTGTGTGTGTTACTGCTTCTTCCTTTACTTTACGACCTTTCTGAAACTGAAACTAGGCTTTCAACACAAAATGTGGACCAGATGTTGTACTGTAAATAGTGTTCTACCTCTGTTTAAACCACCCTCCCGACTGTCAAACATATCAAAGACTGTGAGCGAAACAGTACAAATTGAAGATAAATTATTTAAATACTTTCACTTGCTATTGGAGGGTAGATACAATTGTGCTTCTAAATGCACAGACACAATCTAAAATGATATAATTAAAACAAAAAATGGACCAGGGCCATACTAAGCCACATTCTGTAAAATATTCTAAGCAAATGTAAAACCACATCATTATCAGTCACTTTGCCGCCACACACAATCTTTCTGGTCACAGTTGTGCTCAGATGAACTGACGCCGCTCCGATGTGTAATACACGCTGAAATAAAGTCACAGATTCTCAGTGATTAAATTTGCCAAAGACTCAAATCCAATGCGAACCAGATGAACAACACATTTCGACAATTATTTTGTCCATCCATTAACTCCGTAGATGTGTTGTCATCTAAAATCTGATAGTAATGAATCACTGACGAGCTGATAGGAAATGAGGGCAGGAAATCTGAGTTTGGACAACTGGGCAGAGACGCAAATGTTGTTTCAAGTCTTACAGTAAATCAGATGTTTCAGTTTAAAGTCCAAGAAAAAATCTGAAATCTGTTTAAGGATCAGAACTGGAAACCACCGAGAATGAGGAGGAGCAAGAGGACAAGGCAGCGGTGGAGGACGTGGGGTCCAGAAAAGAAATAAGATCAGTTTTTGGAGGCTGTCTGCTTTACATATTCGTTCTGTGTGGTAAATGGTTTGATGAATCATCCAGCAGGAAGTTGTTATGTGGAGGAAACTGGGCTAGAAGCAGGAAGTGGTTATGACGGTGGAAGTCTATTCAAACGAAGCAAGAGTTTTGTGATAGCACTGTCACTTTTAGAGAAACAGTACTTTCGTCTTTTTCATGAAAACACTGGCTTTTGGATTACGTGGTTAATGCACATCAGCTAGTGAAACAGAAGATGAGTGTTCTTACACACTGTTCTTAACCCTCGTGCAGACAGCAAAGACAAAAAATGACAAATTTAGTTTGTTTTTCCAAACCCAGAAGGTAAACACATTAAACATGTAGATGCTAACGACTGAGGGTTGTGTATAGGTGCATTGTTAGAATTCCATCTCAGTGCTTTCTATGAGCTGTAAACAGTGGGACTGACAGCAGGTACAGACATGGTGGAGGCGGTTGTATCTAAACCAAGGATCATAACACAGGTTGCAGATGTAGGATGTCTGAGCGTCTCGGTGGTGCTGATGTTCTCCACCAGAGACGGAGCAAAGACAGAAAACACAAAACCTGTCAGTTCCCTTCTGCCGGTTTGAAGGTGCTGGGCAGTTAGCTTGTTCCAAACGTGTTGGATTTCTGTTGTTTTAGTGTTTTTGCTTCTTGTTTTCTTCATGTGATCCTGCACTGATTGTGATGTGGTTTTCTTTTCTTAATTTGGCAGGACCACCATGTTTCTCTAACCTTAACCAAGTGCTGTGAAAGTCTAAAGTCTCAGCAGGGTCGGCTAACACTGGTTTTAGCAGGAATCTCCTGCACGCTCCAGTCTGTAGCGAACAATAGTCTGTGAACTTACATAAACATAATTAATGTGAACAAATACCAGATCATTTTCAGTTTCACCTGTGTGAGTATCAGATTTATTTCAGTTAGTTCAGTGAAACTGGGCAGCTTCAAACTGCAGGTTGTCTGATCTGCATTGTCCCGTTTAAACAGAACCCAGAGGATCAGACCTGTGTCCTGCACAAGTTTAACTGGTGCTTTGAGCTAAATGCTACCATGAGCTGTTGTGTTAAGCAATGTTTAGCTTCTCAGTTCAGCCACTAGCATCCTAACGTGCTAATTAGCACTTAGCATAAAGCACAGCTGAGGCCGAGTGGTTTCTGAGATTCACTTCCAGCTTGTGGCTCTGGAAAAGGAAACAAATTCTTAAAGTGAGATTGATGTTTGTCTGATGTGCTGAAAGTGCAGAGTTCATGGCTTTCTATGACAGCAGGCTAAATTTAGGCGACAACTGTAAATCTGAAACCAAACTGATTTCATAGTAAATCCGTGAATTTCTTTGGCAGAGAAATATTAGACAATGAGGGGTTTTACCGGGAACACTCGGTACTCCAGTGTTACAGCATCAACAGGTTTGTTTGTTTGTGTGTGGACAGGTGACGCGGGGAATGCCTGTCACTTCAATACTGAAAGTGAACAGGCGTAGCTGTTTGAATCACAGATGTATTTGGTGGCATGAAATCCCTCCACCCAGCAGAGCAGTTTCCTGTGCAGCATGTCAGAGCTGCCACACCATGGAAATCCCTCAGACTTCTGTCCTGCCCGGGTTGACCCGGGTCAGCTCGCTCCCTTCGGCACCATACGAGTGTATGTATTATTATTATATATATATGTAATATTTATCTTGTTGCAGTCACTGAATGTCTTTGAATGTCTCAACTGTTACGATAAAACTTACCATCGATGTTTCTCCAGGTCTCCAGACGTTTGGTGTACTTTGCTTTATGACCATAACTCTACAAAGTTGGTGCCATTCCTATGAATCGGAGCAACTTTAGTCCCTGGTGTTGATTAACGTTCACAGGCCACCAGCCTCAACCATTAGTAGTAAACCCAGCTATTCATCTTTTGATTGGTGCTCCTCTCTGTAACAGAGATCCAAGAATTTTTCATAATTCAAATGTTGAAATATCTGGCCCTAGCTTAAAGTGGGGAAAAGTCAACTTTTAGAACATGACTTTGTGTATTTTAGTTGAGTGGCTGTAGGGAGTTGTGACCTCTGATATGAATATATATATAAAGCTCATGTGGACGAATCAGGGAAACTCATTTTTTCTCATTTTTCTTTCCTCTACCATGTTGGGCAAGAATTTTCTGTCTCATTACCAGCCTGCCTGGACTCAGTGGGATGTTCCTCCACCTCTCTGTCTCTCGCCTGGTAGAAGCTGGACTGCAGAGCCTCACCTCTCATTTGTCTCTGGAAACAATGGCACAGTTATATAACTACATTCTTCACATTTCTTAATAGAAAACTGGTTTCAGTGAGATGCATTCTGAGCCTTATATGCAGATAGAAAGTTGCTCAGTGTGGACCACTTTAACCAGTCTTTAACTGCGCATGCTAAACCTGAGGCTGCTTTGACTGCATGAAGCCTGAAGCCGACACTGATGCAGGACCCGGCTGCACATGCAGTAGTCATGAGCTGAGGTTGTGTCAATACACCAGGAAAAGCCAGAGTCCTGTTTCCCAATATTGTCCTGCAGTAAGTCTCTGGAAAAGCAGCAGTTTTTTTCCATTTCCTCCCTGGATCAACACATCCTGAGTACCTTGTTCAGTGGAAGTACCTTGTTTAGAGAATGTGCATATCAGATAACATAAATCTCTACGTGATGGACAAGTAAATCGAGGAGACTCTGCAGAGACTCTCTGGTCTGAAGTTCAGGAGTCTTTAAATCTTTTGATTTAGTTACACTGTGCAGACTAACACATAAAGTGCAGACTAACTCACATTGAACACATGTTGAATATAAGAATACTTACAGGGTCGACGTCAGCTCCGCGTTACGCATCCTAGTATGTAGGTCAACAAGCTCTGGGTCCAGTATAAAAGTGTTGTAGTGTGAACGACAAACGAAAACTTTAGAAGAA
This sequence comes from Microctenopoma stevenorrisi, assembly GCA_032270685.1. NCBI lineage: Eukaryota > Metazoa > Chordata > Actinopteri > Anabantiformes > Anabantidae > Microctenopoma > Microctenopoma stevenorrisi. The sequence continues at coordinate 244 of JAUMTR010270842.1, read as the reverse complement.
GTGTCTGATCCAGACGTGTCATCAGGCTGCTAACATGTTCACGTGTCCATCAGTCAGTCAGACTTCCAGACCCGCTCAGTGTGGATTCAATTCAATTCAATTTTATTTATATAGCGCCATTTTACAACAAAAGTTATCTCAAGGCACTTTACAGTGTTTAAGGTTTAAGACCTTACACAATATATCACTATACAGAGAAAACCTAACAGTCCCACTTGAGCAACAGTGGAGAGGAAAAACTCCC
>JAUMTR010270631.1:0-15577 GCA_032270685.1 Microctenopoma stevenorrisi | reverse complement strand
TTCTACCCGGAGCTCTTCCCACTCTTTTGCCACAGAGACGGGTTCGCCCTAAATAGGCTGTCTCGGGGTAGCTCACCTGGTTTCGGGGTTTCAAACTAAAGCTCTCTTTGCTTGAATGGACTGGCTAAATCATGATGCAAAAGGTACAAGGTTTAGTCTTTGCTTTTTTAGGCTTATATGAATTATTTCATTTCTCTTTCAGCTTTCCCTTGCGGTACTTTTTCTATCGCTTATCGTAGTACCTTTTCTGTCTCCCATACTAAGGTAAAAAAATGGTTTAGTTTCTGGTGTTAATTCATTTTGTTTTATGTAAATTGTTAAATTATAAAATAATTAAGCTAGCTGTTTGGCTCAGGATAGTCTAAATTGCATAGACGTAGTCTCGGTGTAAGTGAGATGCTTAACTGATTCGGCCATATCCTGGGTTTTGGTCCAAGTGCACCTTCCGGTACACTTACCGTGTTACGACTTGCCTCCCCTTAGTTAATATTGTTATATTAGTTATTTGTTGTGTCTAAAGTGGGGGAGAGTGACGGGCGGTGTGTACGCATTTCAGAGCCAGATTCAAAGGAACGCTCTATTTTCCTTTTACTGCTAAATCCTCCTTTAAGCACTGTTTCATGGTGCATATTCGTGGTATTCTATAGTAGAAAATGTAGCCCATTTCTTCCCACTTCATTTGCCACACCTCGACCTGACGTTCTGGGTTTTACCCATTTTGCTTACTTTTATTTCCTTCACAGGGTGAGCTGGCGACGGTGGTATATGGGCTGAAAGGGCTAGAAGTGGTGAGGTTGAACGGGGATTGTCGGTTACAGAACAGGCTCCTCTAGTTGGGTCTGAAATACCGTCAGGTCCTTTGGATTTTAAGCTATTGCTCGTAGTATCCAGGTGAACATCTTACTGTAGTTGGATGCTTAAGTTTATGGCTAAGCATAGTGGGGTATCTAATCCCAGTTTGTTTCTTAGCTTTCGTGGGGTCGGGTGGATTCAACTAAAGCCACTTTCGTATATTAGGGCTTCGGGCCTCCAGAAGCGTATAACGGCCAAGGGGGCATTTGGCTTTATTCTTTTTTTTACCCTAACCACTCTTTACGCCGTCAGATTATCAACTAGGGCCTCTCGTTTAACCGCGGTGGCTGGCACGAGTTTTACCGGCTCTAAATTTAACCCTAACTAAGTCAAGTTTTCACTTATGGCTTAATGTCTATCACTGCTGAATTCCCTTGGGGGTGTGGCGTAACTAGGCGTCTTGGGCTAATATTTGTGCCTGATACCCGCCCCTCTCCCCCGAGGCAGGGTTCGAGGGCATATTCACTGGGTTGCGGAGACTTGCATGTGTAAGTTGGGTTACAGTTGATAATAAGGTAGGGACCATGCCTTTGTGCATGCGGAGGTTCTTAAGCCTCATATTAACGGCTTCAGTGTTATGCTTTATATTAAGCTACGCTAGCAAAATGTTTGAATATTTAGTACTAAATTCCCCCATCCTTTTGGGTTAAAAATAGCGGTGATAAAAATTAAATCACATATATATATACGCGATGTCAACCCATATTTTAACTTTTTGACTTACGCGTTCTCGAGTCCTCCTTGGTTTCGGGGTTTGACAAGGATACAGGATTGGGGGGGAGGGGGGGGTTTGTCGCGTAAAAACCAAAGGGGGCAGTATAACATAGGAAGCTGAACAAAGTACATGTACGTATGCACTTGACTTACTATAATGTGGTTCTTAATTTATGTCTTTCAATAATTAATATATATCATCACATTCAAGGAAAATGTACCACCTTATTTGAGCATTTCAGTGTGCACTCTGAGATGCAAAGTGAAAAGAAACCAGAAAAAAAAACGTTATGCATATAAAAGAGTGCTAGGCTTGGGGGGTAACGAGTCGTATGTACCACACCATTAATCAGATGCCAGTATAGTTATCCGATTGGGGGGAGTTGCAGTTGTGTGCCTGAAATAGGAACCAGATGCCAGTAATAGTTCATATTGTGATACCCCCACAATTATTGCCCTTGATTCTATCATGCGTGATATTCACTTATATAAACTGGTTGATGGTTTCTTACTACATAATGTGTAATTAAGTAAATCTAAGTTGATACCACAAGGAATGATTTGAGGTCGAAAGAAAGCGGGCTAGTAAATTACCCGGGTCTAAATATTTTACCTCTAAGCTTAACCGTATGCTTTGTGTATCCTTAGATTAGGGTACTTGCTTTATGGTTACAATAAATTTATGCTGATAATACATATATGTATTCATGCAGCATGTGCATATATGCAGCATGTGCATATATGCAGCATGTGCATATATGCAGCATGTGCATATATGCAGCATGTGCATATATGTACCTGTGCCCAAGTGTATTAGTACATTGTAAATCAGAAAATAATTTAATGTGAGAATTCTGGCTTTGGGTGCCAGATGTGGGAGTTAGAGTCTCTCTTTTCTGGCACTAGGGAGGGGTTAAACCTTCAATCTTCGGATTACAAGACCGGTGCTTTATACGTTAAGCTACTAGGGCAAGCCAGGTTTAGTGTTTTGTTTTCTAATAGCCCAGCTAATGGTATTAGGACTAGGAATAGTATGAAATACAGAAGGGATGCGACTTGTCCAATAATGATAAATGGATGCTCGACTGGTATTCCCCCAATTCAGGTTAAAATAATCAGATCTGCTACTAAAGTTCAGAAAAGGAATTGGGTAAGGGGGCGGAATGTAAGTCCTCGTTGTTTTGACGTGTGTAATAGTGGAACGACTATTAGTACTAGAATCGAAAGTAATAGTGCTAGAACACCCCCTAGTTTGTTAGGAATCGATCGTAAAATGGCGTAAGCGAATAAGAAGTATCATTCTGGCTTGATATGTGGTGGTGTAACCAAGGGGTTAGCTGGGGTAAAATTTTCTGGGTCTCCTAAGAGGTTGGGGTAAAATAAGGCTAGAAGGATTAGAGTTAGGAGTATAATTGCGAAGCCAAGAAGGTCTTTGTAGGTGAAGTAAGGGTGGAATGGGACTTTATCCGTATTTGAGTTTAGTCCTATTGGGTTATTTGATCCTGTTTCGTGTAGTAAGATAAGGTGTATAATAGTTATAGCAGCAATGACAAAGGGCAATACAAAGTGGAATGCAAGAAATCGTGTAAGTGTTGCATTATCCACTGAAAATCCCCCTCAAATTCATTGGACCAGCATTTCTCCTATGTATGGTACAGCAGAGAGGAGATTTGTAATAACTGTGGCCCCCCAGAAAGATATTTGTCCTCATGGGAGAACATATCCTACAAAGGCCGTTATTATAACTAATAGTAGTAGTACAACGCCAACGTTTCATGTTTCCTTATAAAGGTAAGATCCATAGTATAAGCCTCGGGCAACATGTATATAAATGCAGATAAAAAAGAATGATGCTCCGTTAGCATGTATGTTACGGATTAATCAACCATAATTCACGTCTCGGCAAATGTGGTTTACTGATGAGAATGCAGTTGAAATGTCTGAGGTGTAATGTATGGTTAAGAATAATCCTGTTAGGATCTGGGTAATTAAACATAGGCCTAGTAGGGATCCAAAGTTTCATCATGAGGAGATGTTGGACGGTGCTGGCAGATCAGTTAGTGTTCCATTGAGAATTTTAATTAAAGGGTTTGTTTTTCGTAGGCTTGCCATTAATGGTTCTTGTAGTTGAATAACAACTATGGTTCTTCAAATCATCGGTCTCGGTTAAAATCCGAGTAAGAATTATGACTCATTTTATGTTTACATTACTAATGGCTTTTATTATTGGTTTAGTTGCTGTTGCTTCTAATCCAGCCCCATATTTTGCTGCCTTTGGTTTAGTAGTTGCGGCTGGGGTTGGGTGTGGGGTTTTAGCTGGTCATGGAGGTTCCTTTTTATCATTGGTGCTTTTTTTAATTTATTTAGGTGGAATACTTGTGGTCTTTGGTTATTCAGCAGCTCTGGCTGCTGAGCCTTTTCCTGAGGCTTGAGGTAATTATTCTGTATTAGGTTATGTAATAATATATTTGCTGGGGGTTGGTTTAGTGGTGGGGTTTTCTTGAGGGGGTTGATATGAAGGCTCTTGGGTAGTTGCGGGTGAGCTAAAGAGTTTTTCTGTTTTAGGTGGTGACGTAAGTGGTGTGGCTACGATATACTCACTTGGTGGAAGTATATTAATAATTTGCGGTTGGGTTCTACTTCTAACTTTGCTGGTGGTATTAGAGCTTACCCGTGGTTTAACTCGTGGGGCTCTTCGTGCGGTCTAGATAAAAATTAAGGAAGTTGCTAAAATAAGGGTGAATAGAGAGATGGTAAGATACGTTTTGATTATTCCTTGGGCGGAATCGTTTATAGTTTTAGTTATAATTATTTGCGTTGTTGTCAGGCTTTTTGGGCCAATGGCTTCTAGCCATGTTTTGTCAAGTTGTGTGGCCGCTGTTTGACCCATAATAAGTTTAAGCTTTGGTACTAGATGATGCATAATTATCGGGAAAAATCCTAATATGTTTGAGAAATGGTGCAGTTTGATAGCGGGGAGAACTTTCATTTGTTTGCTCGTTATGTTGGCTAGTTCCATGGCTACAAACAATCCTAGAGCTGTTACTAACAGGGCTATTGTTTTTATAATTAGTGGTATTGTTATGACTGGGGTTTTTGTTGGTAAAAAATTCTGTGTAATAATAAGTCCTGCAGTGATGCTACCTCAGGCAAGTCGTTTAATAGGGTTAATTGTTGACGGGTCATTTTCGTTAATTGGAGACAGGGATAGGAACCGTGGGGTTCCTATAGTTACTAAATATAGTAAACGAAAACTATATGCTGCGGTAAATGATGTGGCAATTAGCGTTAGGATTAGGGCCCAGGCGTTTAAGTATGAAGTATTTAGGGCCTCAATGATTGCGTCTTTTGAGAAAAACCCTGCTAAGAATGGGGTTCCTGTGAGGGCCAAGCTACCAATCGTAAAATAGGTCGAAGTGGCCGGTATAGTGTTGAATAGGCCTCCTATTTTTCGGATGTCTTGCTCATTATTTAGACTATGAATAATTGATCCTGAGCATAAGAACAATATAGCTTTGAAGAAAGCGTGGGTGCAGATGTGTAAGAATGCTAGTTGTGGTTGATTTAAGCCAATTGTTACTATTATTAGTCCAAGTTGACTTGATGTTGAGAAGGCTACGACTTTTTTAATATCATTTTGGGTCAAAGCGCAGGTCGCTGTAAATAATGAGGTTAATGCTCCTAGGCATAAACAGGTGGTTAAGACTAGCTGATTATTCTCCATAAGAGGATGAAGGCGGATTAGTAAAAAAATGCCTGCAACTACTATTGTACTTGAATGTAGTAGGGCGGAGACTGGCGTGGGGCCCTCCATGGCGGAGGGCAGTCAGGGATGAAGCCCAAATTGGGCTGATTTTCCCGTCGCTGCTAAGCAAAGGCCTATTAGTGGTATTGTTATGTCAAAGTTTTTTGACAGAATAAATACTTGCTGAATTTCTCAAGAGTTAAGGTTTATTGCGAGTCAAGCCATAGCTAAAATAAGCCCGATATCCCCTACTCGGTTATAAATGACAGCCTGCAAGGCTGCGGTATTGGCGTCCATACGCCCATGTCATCAGCCAATGAGTTGGAATGATATAATTCCTACACCTTCTCAACCTACGAATAATTGAAATATATTGTTGGCTGTAACTAAAACGAGTATGGCTACTAAAAAGATTAGTAGATACTTGGAAAATCGGTCAATGTTAGGATCAGAATGTATATACCACTCTGTAAATTCCAGAATAGACCAGGTAATATATAGAGCAATTGGGATAAAAATTAAAGAGTAGTCGTCAAATTTAAAGCTAATGCTAATGTCAAATGCTTGAACGTTCATCCACTCTCAACTTGCAATGACTTGTTCTGTCTTTTGGTCGAGAAAAATTATCAGTGGTAGTAGGCTAATTAGGAAGGCGTAATTGACAGCAGTTTTTGTTATACTTGCTATATTGGTTCCTTGCTGATTTGTACTTAATGTTTTAAGCAGAGGGTATACCAAGATAGAGAAGGTTAGTAGAAGTAGTGTACTTATAATTAATACCATTTTAGCTTCCACTTGGATTTGCACCAAGAGTTTTTGGTTCCTAAGACCAACGGATATACTGTTATCCTTTGGGAGCTTGGGGAAGCCGTGGATTTTAACCTCGGGGAGTAAGAATTAGCAGTGCTTACCATTATTCATTCTACCCCGGTGAGTAAGAGGGTTTTAACCCCTGTCTTTAGAATCACAATCTAATGTCTTAATTAAACTATACTTACAATGGCATCATCCTCACATGAGTTCTGGTTTTAGTACTAGAAGAATAACTGGTATTAAATGTATTGTTACTAGTAGATGTTCTCGGGTATAATATGGTTGTAATCCTTTAATGTGGTTAGGTGTCGGGCCTCGCTGAGTTATGAGAAACATGTATAGGGAATAGCTGGCAGTAATTAAGGTGCCTAGGCCAGTTAATAAGATTGTCCAGGGAGACCAATTAAATAATGTTGTAATGATTATAAGTTCTCCTATTAGGTTAGGTAGAGGGGGAAGTGCTAGGTTGGCTAGATTAGCAATGAATCATCAGGCTGCAGTTAATGGGAAGATTGTTTGTAGTCCTCGGGCAAGGATTATTGTCCGGCTGTGGGTCCGTTCATATGTTGTATTAGCTAAGCAGAATAGGGCGGAAGATACTAAGCCGTGGGCAATTATTAAAACAATTGCTCCTGAAAAACCTCAAGGAGTTTGGACTAAAATCCCTCCTGCTACTAACCCCATGTGACTTACAGATGAATAGGCAATCAGTGATTTTAAATCTGTTTGTCGTAGGCAAATGGACCCAGTTATAATAATCCCTCAAAGAGCTAAGATGATAAATGGGTAAGCTAGTTCTTTAGATAAGGGGTTAAGTATAATTATTACACGCATTATTCCGTATCCTCCCAGCTTCAGTAATACCGCCGCTAGCACCATTGACCCTGCTACTGGGGCTTCTACGTGCGCCTTTGGTAGTCAAAGATGAATTCCATAGAGTGGTATTTTTACTAGAAATGCAATTAAGCAGCTGGCTCATCAGACTATGTGTCCTCAAGAGTTGAGTTGTAATGGTTGTGAATACTGAAGTGTGAGTATGGATAGTGTACTTGTGGAATGCTGGAGTAGGAGCAGGGCAATTAAAAGGGGCAGTGACCCTATTAGGGTATAAAATAGGAAGTAAGTGCCTGCGTTGAGTCGCTCAGTTTGGTTGCCTCACCGAGTAATAATAATTAGGGTCGGAATTAGTGTGGCTTCAAACATGATGTAAAACATAATGATTTCTGTGGCTCCAAATGCTATAATAAGAAAGGTTTGTAATGAGGCAAGCAGCATAATATATGATCGCTGTCGACTAATTGGCTCTGAGTTAATGTGGTTTTGGCTAGCTAAAATTATAAGTGGGAGTAATCAGCATGTGAGTACCAGTAGAGGTGTTGATAAAGGGTCTGTGGCTAGGTACATGTTTGAGGAGGTTCACCCGGTCTCAGATGTTCATTTTAATCAGGTTAGGCTAATTAAGGCAATTGTGAGGCTGTGGGCGGTCGAGGTAATTCATAGTCACTTGGGGGAGGTTAATAGAATTGTTGGGAATAGCATGACTGTTGGAATTAATACTTTTAGCATTGTAGAAGGCTTAGATTTTGTAGTCGGTCGCATCCATGAGTGCGGGATGTAGCTACTAATAGTGCTAGGCCAGTGCTAGCTTCACAGGCAGAAAAAGCTAATAGCAATATAGGGGCTGTTGAGAAGGTTGTTGATTCGAGTTGTAATGTTCATAGGGCTGATGCAATGAACAGAGATAGCATTATCCCTTCTAAACATAGTAATGCGGATAGTAGATGGGTCCGGTGAAATGCTAGCCCTATTAGTCCTAGAATAAATGCTGAGCTAAAGCTAAAATGTACGGGTGTCATAAGGGAGTCGTGGAATTTAATCACGATTTTCTGAGCCGAAATCAGAGGTCTTGTTTTGGACTAGCTCCCTATTCTGCTCATTCTAGGCCCCCTTGGGTTCATTCATAAATTAGTCCAAGGGTTAATAAAATCAGAAGTGATGTGGCTCAGAAGAATGTGCTGGTGGGGCTGTGGAGTTGGTCTCCTCAAGGTAATGGAAGGAGGAGGGCAATTTCTAAATCGAACAATAAAAATAAAATAGCTACTAAGAAGAAGCGCAATGAAAATGGGAGTCGAGCGGATCCTAGTGGATCAAATCCACATTCGTAGGGGGAGAGTTTTTCTGAATCTGGGTTTATTTGAGGTAGTCAGAATGATAAAATTATTAAAAGTAAGGATAGTAGTGCTGTGAGCAGTGGAAGGGTAATTATTAATTTCATTATATCTCCTTGGGCTTATTCAAGATTGGGCGGTAGGAGCCACTCATATTTAATGTTTATATTAGAGATACATAGGCTTAGTAATACAAAAGCACTAATTAATCTATATCTCCTTGGGATTTAACCAAGGTTGGGTGGTTGGAGGCCACCTGTATTGATACTGATACTAGAGATATTATGAGCCTCATCAATAGATTGAGACGTAAAGGAATAATCATACTACGTCGACGAAGTGTCAGTATCAGGCAGCGGCTTCAAAGCCAAAGTGATGTTCTGATGTGAAGTGGTATTGTACTTGGCGAATAAGGCATACTGCTAGGAAAGTTGATCCAATAATAACATGTAGTCCGTGGAATCCTGTGGCTACGAAGAATGTTGAGCCGTAAACTCCGTCTGCAATTGTAAATGGTGCTTCATAATATTCAATGGTCTGAAGTGCAGTAAAGTAAAGTCCAAGTAGAATAGTTAATATCAGGGATTGAATGGCTTGTTTCCGTTCTCCTTCTATGATGCTGTGGTGGGTTCATGTTACCGTAACTCCTGATGCTAATAGGACAGCTGTGTTAAGGAGTGGTACTTCGAAGGGGTCTAGTGGGATAATTCCTGTGGGTGGTCAGTATCCTCCAAGTTCTGGTGTAGGTGCTAGGCTTGAGTGATAAAAGGCTCAGAAGAACCCAAGGAAGAAGAACACTTCGGATGTAATGAATAAAATTATTCCGTATCGTAACCCTTTTTGAACTGGGGGTGTATGGTGTCCTTGGAAGGTCCCTTCTCGAATAATATCACGTCATCACTGATATATGGTTAGTAGGAGAAGAACTAACCCTAGAGTTATTAGCGTTGTTGAGTGAAAGTGAAATCAAATTGCTAAGCCGGATGTTATTAGTAGGGCAGCAATAGCTCCGGTTAGGGGTCATGGGCTTGGGTCAACTATATGGTAGGCATGTGCTTGGTGGGCCATTATACGTTTTCTTGCAGATAAAGGCTTAGAAGAAGTACAAATACATATGCTTGAATTATTGCTACTGCAACTTCTAATAGTGTAAGCAGAAATAGCACGGTAGCGGTTAAGATTGCTACTGTGGGTATTATTGGTATAAGAACAAAGACGGCTGTGGCAATGAGTTGAATAAGCAGGTGACCTGCTGTGAGGTTGGCTGTGAGTCGAACTCCTAGGGCTAGGGGCCGGATAAGTAAACTGATTGTTTCAATAATAATCAGTACTGGAATTAGTGGAATTGGTGTTCCTTCTGGCAGAAGATGTCCTAGGGCAATCGTTGGTTGATTATATATTCCAATAATTACTGTGGCAAGTCATAATGGTACGGCAAACCCTATGTTAAGTGATAGCTGTGTTGTTGGGGTGAAGGTATATGGTAATAAACCTAGTATATTAGTTGTAATTAGGAAAATTATTAGTGAAGTAAATAGTAATGCTCATTTATGTCCTTTTACATTTAGTGGTAGTATCAGCTGATTAATAAATCGGTTAATTAGTCATGTTTGAATTGTGGTGAGTCGGTTGTTAATTCAGTGGGGTGATGGAGCTGGGTATATCACTCATGGTAGTGCAACTGCAATAGCAATTAGTGGAATTCCTAGGTAGGATGGGCTTGCAAATTGATCAAAGAAGCTTATTATCATGGTCAGTTTCAGGATTCAGTCTTGTGTTTTTCACTATTTACCTGGGTTGGTTCATTTGGTAAAATATAATTTAAAGTTTTAGTTAAAATAATGGTTAAGAAAATTAATCAGGAGAATACTAAAATTATAAATCATGGGTTTGGATTTAATTGTGGCATTTCACTAGGGGTGGTCGGGAATCACCAGTCTTTGGCTTAAAAGGCCAATGCTTTGTCCAATATTTAGCTTCCTAGCGAAGCGTCTTCTAGTATAAGTGATGATCAGCTTTCGAAGTATTCTAAGGGTACTGCTTCAACTACGATTGGCATAAAACTGTGGTTTGCCCCGCAAATTTCTGAGCATTGGCCATAAAATACTCCTGGGCGGGAAGCGATAAATGCAATTTGATTTAGTCGTCCTGGTACTGCGTCTATTTTTATCCCTAGAGATGGGACAGCTCAGGAGTGTAAAACGTCTTCGGCGGATACTAATATACGAATTGGAGATTCTACTGGAACTACTATCCGGTGGTCTGTTTCTAGCAGTCGAAACTGTCCTGGAGTTAGGTTTTGGGTTGATACTATATAAGAGTCAAAGCCTAAGTTTTCATAGTCTGTATATTCATAGCTTCAGTATCATTGATGTCCTATTGCTTTGATTGTAAGGTGAGGGTCATTAATTTCGTCTATAAGATACAGAATGCGTAGTGATGGTAGGGCAATTAGTACTAAGATAACGGCTGGGAGGATAGTTCATACAATTTCAATTTCTTGAGAGTCTAAAATATATTTATTGGTAAGTTTGGTTGATACTATTGCAATAATGATATATAGTACTAGAGTACTAATCAGGAATACAATTATTAGTGCGTGGTCATGGAAGTGTAAAAGCTCTTCTATAACAGGTGATGCTGCGTCTTGAAATCCTAGTTGTGTGGGGTGTGCCATTAGTTCAAATTTAAGATATGCGGGAATTTAACTCGCAGTTTCGCCTTGACAAGGTGATGTAATTCTCATTCTACTAATATCTTAAAGAAAGTGACAGAATGGGTATGTGGCTGGCTTGAAACCAGCATATGGAGGTTCAATTCCTTCCTTTCTCGTTAATTTGATCGGATTTGTACGAACGCTGGTTCCTCGAACGTGTGATAAGGAGGCGGGCAGCCATGAAGTCATTCTACATTTGTTGTTGTTAGTTCTACGGACAATACTTCTCGTTTAGCGGCAAACGCTTCTCATAGAATAAATAGGAACATAATTACTGCTACTAGAGAAATTAGTGATCCAATAGATGATACCGTATTTCATAGGGCATAAGCATCTGGATAGTCTGAATATCGTCGTGGTATACCTGCTAAGCCCAGGAAGTGTTGTGGGAAGAATGTTAGGTTTACTCCAATAAATATTACGGTAAAGTGGATTTTTGTTCAAGTGCTGTGAAGGGTGTAGCCCGTTAATAGGGGGAATCAGTGTACGAAGGCTGCTATAATGGCGAATACAGCACCCATTGATAATACATAATGGAAGTGAGCAACTACATAATAGGTGTCGTGAAGAACAATGTCGAGTGATGAGTTGGAGAGAACAATTCCTGTTAAACCGCCCACTGTAAATAAGAAGATAAACCCTAGGGCTCATAGTATTGGTGTTTCTCATTTGATTGATCCTCCGTGTAGGGTGGCTAGTCAGCTAAATACTTTTACACCTGTAGGAATTGCAATAATTATTGTTGCAGATGTAAAGTATGCACGGGTATCTACGTCTATTCCAACAGTAAATATATGGTGGGCTCATACAATGAACCCTAAAAGACCAATAGCTATTATGGCTCAAACCATTCCTATATAGCCAAATGGTTCTTTTTTACCTGAATAATAGGCTACGACGTGGGAAATAATTCCGAATCCTGGAAGAATAAGGATATATACTTCTGGGTGACCGAAGAATCAAAATAGGTGTTGATAAAGAATTGGATCTCCTCCTCCTGCTGGGTCAAAGAATGTAGTGTTAAGGTTTCGGTCTGTTAAAAGCATTGTAATCCCGGCGGCTAATACTGGAAGTGATAGAAGGAGCAGTACGGCAGTTACGAGTACGGATCAAACGAAAAGTGGTGTTTGATATTGTGAGATTGCTGGAGGTTTCATGTTAATAGTTGTAGTAATAAAGTTAATTGCTCCAAGAATTGATGAAATACCTGCTAAATGAAGTGAAAAAATTGTTAGGTCCACTGATGCTCCTGCGTGCGCTAGGTTTCCTGCAAGGGGTGGGTATACTGTTCAACCTGTTCCTGCTCCAGCTTCTACTCCGGAAGAAGCTAATAGTAGGAGAAATGAGGGGGGGAGTAATCAGAAGCTTATGTTATTTATACGAGGAAAAGCCATATCTGGGGCTCCAATTATTAGGGGTACTAATCAATTTCCAAATCCTCCAATGAGGATTGGTATTACTATAAAGAAAATTATTACAAAAGCGTGGGCAGTAACGATAACATTATAAATTTGGTCGTCACCTAAAAGCGACCCAGGTTGGCTTAGTTCAGCCCGAATGAGAAGACTTAAGGCGGTTCCCACTATTCCAGCTCAGGCACCAAATACAAGATAAAGGGTGCCAATGTCTTTGTGATTAGTAGAGAAGAATCAGCGTGTGATTGCCACAGGTAGGGTAGCCGAGCATTTAGGCCGTGGGTTGTAGCCCCGAAGACAGAGGTTAAAGTCCTTTCCATACCAGTCCCGAGGTGTAATAACATGTCGGATTGCAAATCCGAAGAAGCAGATTGACATCTGCCGGGGCTTTTCCCGCCTTGCTCAGGCAGGCGGCGGGAAAAGTAGATGAATGCTCGCTGGCTTGAGCGCTTAGCTGTTAATTAAGATTTTGTAGGATCGAGGCCTTCTCATCTAGAAAAGCCTTAGCTTAATTAAAGCATCTGATTTGCAGTCAGAGGATGTGAGCTAATATCTTGCAGGTTTTATTCAGGGACTAGAAGCTTTTCACTTCTACTGAAGGCTTTGAAGACCTCCGGTCTATTAATATTAACCTAAATCCCTAGGTGGCCAGTGCTAAAATGGCTGGGGTTGTTGGTAATAATCCGATTGTGGCGATAGTGAGTAGTACTAAAGGCAGTGAGTTTTGTGTTGTTTGGGTTCGTCATGTAATTAATGAGTTGATTGTGTTTGGCGACATAGTTAGTGCTATAACGTAACATAGGCGTAGGTAAAAGTATAGGCTGATTAAAGCGGCCAAAGCCATGGCTGTGGCGATGATTGGTATGTCCTGCTTTGTTAATTCTTGTAAAATTAGTCATTTTGGCATAAATCCCGTAAGTGGAGGTAGACCTCCTAACGATAGTAGTGCTAAGGTGGTCGTGATTGTTAGGACTGGACTTTTAGGTCAAACTGTTGAGAGTGTATTTACTTTCGTTAATATCAGTATTTTAAAGGTTAAGAATGTTGTAGATGTCATGATAATATAGGTTGCTAGCCCAATTAGAGTTAGTTGAGGTGCATACTGGATAATGATTACCATTCACCCCATATGGGCAATTGAGGAATAGGCTAGGATCTTCCGTAGCTGGGTTTGGTTTAGCCCTCCTCATCCACCCACCAGGGTGGATGAAATCCCTAGTAATGTCAGCAATGTGGGGTTAATACTTTGTGCTGTTTGAATAATCAGTGCGAATGGGGCTAGTTTTTGTCAGGTAGATAAAATTAATCCTGTCGATAAATTCAATCCCTGAAGGACTTCAGGTATCCAGAAATGTATAGGTGCAAGTCCAATTTTTAATGCCAGTGCCATAGTAAATGTTGTATTAGCAATTGGGTTTGATAAATCATTAATACTTCACTCGCCTGTTATTCAGGCGTTTGTTGTGCTTGCAAACAGGATTATTGCCGCTGCAGTGGCTTGTGTTAGAAAGTATTTTGTGGTTGCTTCTACTGCACGGGGGTGGTGGTGTTGTGCTATTAAGGGGGTGATGGCAAGGGTATTAATTTCTAGGCCCATTCAAGCTAATAGCCAATGAGAGCTAGCAAAGGTTAGGGTGGTGCCTAGTCCTAGACTAAATAGTAAGATAGTTAATACGTATGGGTTCATTGGCCGAGGAGAGGCTTTTTCCTCTCATGTTCGGGGTATGGACCCGAAAGCTTTTTTAGCTGACTCTGCCTTAGAAAGTGGTGTAAAGGAAGCACACGGAGTTTTGATCTCTTAAGCATGGGTTCGACTCCCTTCTTTCTAGGAACGGAGGGGATTTTAACCCCTATTGGTCACTCTATCAAAGTGCTCCTTAAGAATTCGGGCACAGTTCCCTAGCTATAATTGTGGGGGAACCCCCGCTAGTGCAATCGGTAGGGCGGTGTGTCATAGTACAAGGGCAAGTGTAAGTGGAAGAAAACTTTTTCATACTAGGTGCATTAGCTGATCATATCGGAATCGAGGGTACGAGGCCCGTACTCATAGAAATACAATAGATAATAGTGCACTTTTAGTTATTAAATTAACTGTTATAAATTCCGGTATGCTCGGGATGTGTGAGGCCCCTATAAATAGTACGGCTGACAGCGTATTTATTAATAAGATGTTAGCATACTCGGCTAAAAAGAATAAGGCGAATGGACCCCCTGCATATTCTACATTAAAACCAGATACTAGTTCTGATTCCCCCTCTGTTAGGTCAAAAGGTGCTCGATTTGTTTCCGCCAGTGTTGAGATATATCATATTGCGGCTAATGGTCACGCAGGAATTAGTATTCAGATGCTTTCTTGAGTTGTGTTGAACACTTGCAGAGTATATCCCCCCGAAAAAATAATTACTGATAAAAGAATAAGTCCTAGGCTCACTTCGTAGGAAATTGTTTGGGCTACGGCCCGTAGGGCTCCAATTAGTGCATACTTTGAGTTTGATGCTCATCCTGAGCCTAAGATTGAATATACTGCTAAGCTTGATAAGGCTAAAATAAATAAAACGCCCAGGTTTAAATCAATTACTGGGTATGGCATAGGAATGGGTGCTCATAATATTATAGCTAGGGTTAGTGCAAGTATAGGGGTAAATAAGAAGAGTATCTGGGACGATGTGGATGGGCGTACTGGCTCTTTAATAAAAAGTTTCACCCCGTCAGCAATTGGTTGAAGTAGTCCATAAGGTCCTACTACATTTGGACCCTTTCGTAATTGTATATACCCTAGGACCTTTCGTTCAATTAGGGTAAGGAAGGCTACTGCAAGTAGTACTGGTACAATATAGGCTAAGGGGTTAATCAGATTGGTAACTAGGGTGTTTGGCATAAATTGGGGAGAGGATTTGAACCTCTGGCTAAAAAGGGCTTAGACCTTTTGCAATTTCCATGCTCTGCCACCCCAATATGTCCTTATCTCGGAAAGTTAGGATCTTGGCTCTCCCTTTACTTATATTTATTTGTTTTCATGAATTAGGGGCGGGGCATGCTTTAAGCATGGGCCCCCTTTTTCCGGTCCTTTCGTACTGGGAAAAGTAGCATTACAGATAGAAACTGACCTGGATTGCTCCGGTCTGAACTCAGATCACGTAGGACTTTAATCGTT
>JAUMTR010270620.1:0-15586 GCA_032270685.1 Microctenopoma stevenorrisi | reverse complement strand
AACACTTTTCCATTGTTTGTTTGTCATGTGATAAAAAGAATCTTACACTCGTTTTTATTTAATATAAAAATTTCTTCGACTCGTATCGGAAACTGTTATTAAGCTCGCCGAGGCTCGCTTAATAACGTTTCCTTATACTCGTTGAAGAAATTTTTCATATTAAATAAAAACTCATGTAAGGTCCTATATAACTTGCTGGTAACTATGTTGCACAACAACTTGCTTACCATACCACATACAAATCTGACACTAGTAGTTGAACTAATTCATAATTGTGTTTGTTGGCGGATAATTGACATCATTCGCAATATACAGTTGCCTTCACAAAGAGCATAGATTTAATGCCCTGGTTATGGGAATTTGCATTACAGGATTACTGTTTGATCTTGTTTGCATCACGTCTCAGTTTTCAAGTAGCCGATACAAATCTTATTATAAATCTGATATGAACTGAAAATTGTGTTATGTCATAAGCATATCCACCAACATCTGGTTCCAGCTTTTGCCTAACGCACTTTAAATCTAGAGTTGATTAGATTAACTGTTGTGATTGCTACACTTGTTGTATGTTGAACAGATGAAAATCGTTAAACATTTATCAAAGTCAGAATATTGCAAACCTAAGTAATTGCCTCAAATGACAGTTGCATGTTCTACCATATTAAGCTTTTAAAAAGGTATTGACCTAACTATTTTCCCGAGATATATTTAGGTCGATGCCTAACAAATCTACCGTCTCGCCGACCGACCTGAACCGCGTGTTCAAGGCCCTGTCGGACCCCACCCGCCGCACCGTGGTGCAGCGGCTTTCCACGGGGCCGCAGACCGTGAGCACGTTGGCCGAGCCGTTCGGCATGGCCCTGCCCTCGTTCATGCAGCACCTCGACGTGCTGGAGCAGAGCGGGCTGGTGGCCTCCGAAAAGACGGGCCGCACGCGCACCTACCGCCTCTCCCCCAAGCCGCTGCAGGAGGTGGAGGACTGGATGGTCGCGCAACGCGCCATCTGGCAGCAGCGCCTCAACCAGCTGGATTCATATCTGCATCGCCTGCATCGCGAGCGGATGGCCAAATCCGACACCGACAGTGCGAACACAACCCACCCTGACACCCAATCCAACCCGGAGAAGAAACCATGAGCACGATCACCGTTCAAACCACCGTCAAGGCGCCGCTCGCGCGCGTCTGGGAGGCGTACAGCACGCCTGCCGACATCACGCAATGGAACACCGCCATCGACACCTGGCACTGCCCGTCCGCCAGCGTGGACTTGCGCGTGGGCGGCGTGTTCTCGTCGCGCATGGAGGCCAAGGACGGGAGCATGGGTTTCGACTTCGCCGGGACTTACACGAAAATCGAGACGCACAAACTTATCGAATACGCGTTCGGCGACCGCACGGCGCGTGTGGAGTTCGCGGAAGGCCCGGCGGGCGCGACCGTGACCGTGTCCTTCGAGGCGGAGAAGGAAAACTCCGAGGAGATGCAACGCGGCGGCTGGCAGGCGATCCTCGACAACTTCCGGAAGCACGTGGAGAAGGCTTGAAAATGATGGAGTGATGGAATGATGGAGTGACACCAGGCCGTGTATCCTACCGGCCCGCAGCGGTTCATCATCCCACCATCCCCCACTCCGTCAATTCCTTCCCCATCATTTCATCTTTCCATCATTTCATCTTTCCATCATTCCATCACTTCACTCACCCATTTTCTGGAGACACACCTCATGACTTCTTCCCCCACCCTCAACCCCGCCACCGATCTCGTCCTCGAGCGCGTCGTCGATGTGCCGCCCGAACTCGTGTACGAGGCTTGGACCACGCCCGAGCACATCCTGCATTGGTTCACTCCCGCGCCGTGGAAAACCGTCGCGTGCGAGCTCGACCTGCGCCCGGGCGGCAAGTTCAACAGCGTAATGCTCTCGCCCGAGGGCCAGCAGTTCCCGAACTTCGGCTGCGTGCTGGAGGCGATTCCGAACCGCAAGCTGGTGTTCACGGACACGCTGACGGAAGGCTATCGCCCCTCGGCCAACCCGTTCATGACGGCCACGGTGGAGATCATCCCCGAGGGCAAGGGCACGCGTTACCGCGCGACGGCCGTGCACAAGGACGAGGACACGCGCAAGAAGCACGAGGACATGGGCTTCCACGAGGGCTGGGGCGCGGCGCTCGACCAGCTGGTGGAGTACGCGAAGACGAAGATGAAGAAGTAAAGATGGGGGGACCCTCCGCGGATCATGCTGCGGAGGGTTCGGGACTCCCTGTTGACATCACTGCGGATGGTTCGGATTCGGGTTCGGGTTCGGATAAAAAACTCGCTGCGTTTTCCCGAACCATCCAGCGAGCCGATTCCGAAGTGTCCCGAACTCTCCAAAGGACTGCCTGCGAAGAGTCCTCTTTCCCCTCCCTACAACTCAGCCTTTTCCCCGTGCTCGGGCACGACGGCCTCAAAGCCCAGTTCGTGCGAAATCCGGCGGCGCAGGGTATCGGCGGCCGCAGGCTCTCCGTGAGTCACGAACACTTTTTTCGGCGGGCGGGGGATTTTCCCGAGCCAGGTGATGAGCTCGTTGGCGTCGGCGTGCGCCGAGGCGTTCTCGAGCTGCGCCACTTCACAAAGGATGTCGACCGTTTCGCCGTGCATGCGGATCTGGCGGTTGCCGGCGACGAGGTCTGCGCCGCGCGTGCCGGCGGCCTGATAGCCGGCGAACAGGATGAGGTTGCGCGCGTCGCCGGCGGCGTTGCGGATGTAGTGCAGCACGCGCCCGCCCGTGGCCATGCCCGAGGCGCTGAGCACGATGCACGGTTCCTTGCCCGCCTGCAGCTTGTCCGATTGCTCACGGTCGGTGACGTAGCGCGCGATGCCGAAGACTTTCTCGCACGACCCGGCGTCGAGGCAATGCTCGCTTCCGTGCAGGGCGTAAAGCTGCGTGGCACTGACGGCCATCGGGCTGTCGACGTAGACGGGCATCGCCGGGATGCGGTTCGTGCGCCGCAGCTCGTGCAGGCACCACAGCAGGTTTTGCATGCGCCCCACGGCGAAGGCGGGGATGATCACGCGTCCCCCGCGGGCATGCACGGCGTTGACGTGCCGCGCGAGCGTGTCGAGGGTGTCCTCGGCGGGATGCAGACGATCGCCGTAGGTGGATTCGATGACGACGTAGTCGGAGGGCGGAGGCGCTTGGGGGTCGGGAAGCAGGGGATCGCCCTTGCGCCCGAGATCGCCGGAGAATAGGATGCTTCGCCCGCCCGCGGTGACGCGCACCGATGCGGCGCCCAGGATGTGCCCGGCGCGCGTGAGCGAGGCCTCGAACCCGCCGGGCGCGCGGAAGGGCCGCTCCCACCCTTGCGGCTTCATGAGTTTCCAGCACCTCTCGACATCGCGGCTGGTGTAGAGCGGTTTGGGGTTGCGGTGCTTGGAGAATCCGCGACGCTTGGCGTGCTCGGCGTCCTGCTCCATGAGCTTGGCGGAATCGGGGAGCAGGATGTGGAGGAGGTCGAGGGTGGCGGCGGTGCCGTACACGGGACCCGCGAAGCCTTCCTTGACGAATTTGGGGAGGTAGCCGCTGTGGTCGAGATGAGCGTGGGTGAGGAGGAGTGCGCCGATTTTTTCCGGGGGGTACGGGAACGCTGCCCAGTTGCGGAGGCGAAGGTTCTTGAGTCCCTGGAACAGGCCGCAGTCGATGAGGAGCCGATGGCGGCCTTGTTCAAGCAGGTAGCGGGAGCCGGTGACCGTGCCCGCAGCGCCGAGGAAGGTGAGGTTCATGCCCATAAGATACGCGGATGGGCGACCGACCGGGCGTCGATTCAATGCGCCGGTTGGTGGCGATCCACTTCGGAAACGGGGATGCCCTTTTCTTCCAATACCCGGTTACGGAGCAAAACACCGAATACCGCCAACACATCCTCCAGCAAGTTGCCTCGATTGTAGGCCTCCTGCTTGACGGCCACAAGCTCGGCCTCGTTAAGGCACTTCACGAACTCATCACGAGCGATGCGCATGCAAGCTGCCTGAATATCATACGCGTTTCGCGCCGAGGTGATGTCCGGATGGTTTCGCAGAGTCGGATAGCACCTCTCCAGGATCGTCGGGGCCTGAATGCGAACGACGATATCTCTTCCGACATCAGTCAGGCTGATGGGACTGTAGGCCTGCACGGCGCGGTTGGGATTCACATGCTGGTAGATGAGATCGACTTTTGCCTCAAGACGCGTCACCTTTTCGGTCAGTGGGGCGATTCCGTCGATCTTTTCCCCATGTTGGGCGATGCGTTCGGTCCATCGTCCGCTTCGGAACAGTCCCCAGCCCGCGAACACGACGAGCGCCAGCAGGATGAAGACGCTACTGTTGAGCTGATCAATGAGTTTGGATAGGACGATTTCCATGTTCCACTCCCAAGCATGGATAAGGTTTGTCAAAAGACAATGCCATGTCTAGGTGCACTTGGTGCGAGATTCATGCCAGAACGGCGAGCACAGTTCGAGCCTGTGTTATTGACAAAAAACGGGGAGACTCCCGAAATTCAATCAGCTCAGTGACAAGTTGGAGACAGCGAAACACAAAAAACCTGCACGAACCTGCCGACTCGCAATCTCGCTATTTGGAGTCGCTCCCCCGCCCAATCCTCGCCACCACCCACTCCGCGCCGAGGTTCTCAAGCCCCAGCGCCAGCAACAGCTTCGAACGCGGGGACTTGGAGATCGGCAGTAGCTTCTCGATCGCCCAACCTTCCTCCGCGCACAGGTCGCGGAAATCCTTCAGGCTGAACAGATGAATGTTCGGCGTATCGTACCAATGATACGGCAACGCCCGCGACACCGGCATTCCTCCTCCCGTCAGCAGCGCCAGACGATTGCCCACATGCCCGAAGTTCGGGAAGGCCACGATGGCCCGCGGCGCGATGCGCAAAATCTCGCGTAGCACCTCGCGCGGGCGCTTCATCTCCTGCAGTGTCCGGTTCAGCACCGCGTAGTCGAAGGCGTCGTTACCGAAGAACGCCAACCCCCGGTTCACATCCGCCTGCACCACGGGCACATTCTTGCGCAGGCAGGCCACCACGTGATCCAGCTCGCGATCCAGCCCGATGCCGGTCACGTCGCGCGCCCAAAAGAGCGCGTCGATGAACGACCCGTCACCACACCCCAGATCGAGAATGTGACTCCCCGGCTTGATGAGGCCCGCCAGCGATTCGAAATCCACCGACGCCCCGCCGTTGCGCACACGACGCGGCAACGGACGCGGCGCGTTCAGGGCCGGCTGATGGAGGAACCCGCGAATCACGTTGGAGAGATGCTCGACCTCCAGCAGGAACGCGTCGTGCCCGTGCGGGGAATGCAGCTCCGCCACCGAGACCACCTTCTTGAGGCCCAACAAGGTCTTCCCCAACTCTCGCGTCTGCTCGGGCGGGAATAACCAGTCAGATGACAGCGCCACCAGCAAAAACTCCGCATGCGCCCCGCGGAAGGCATTCTCCAGCGACCCATGCCGCGACTCCAGATCGTACTGATCCATCGCCCAGGTGATGTGCAGATACGAGTTCGCATCGAAGCGCTTCACGAAGGACTCGCCTTGATGGTTCAGGTAGCTCTCCACCTCGAAACCCGTCTCGAAGTCCCCCGGCGCGGTATCGGGCCGCACCGCGCGGCCGAACTTCTGGTGCATCGCCGCCGCGGACAGATAGGTGATATGCCCGATCATGCGCGCGTACGCCAACCCGCCGTCGGGGCGCGCGGGCTTGTCGTAGTAATCGCCGCCGTGGAAGTTGGGATCGTTCACGATCACCTTGCGGCCGATCACCTCGAAGCCCAGCGACTGCGCCGAAAGGCTCGCCGACGCCGCAATGCACAGGCACTTGCGCAGCTTGTCGGGAAAGCTCACCGACCACTCCAGCGCCTGCATGCCGCCCATGCTCCCGCCGATCACCGCCTCCAGCACGTCGATGCCCAGGTGCTTGACCAGCACGCGCTGGACACGCACCATGTCCGCCACCGTGATCTTGGGAAACGAGGAGCCGTAGGGCTTGCCCGTGTCGGGGTTGACGGACGAAGGCCCGGTGGTGCCCTTGCAGCCGCCCAGCATATTTTGAGCGATGACGAAGTAACGATCCGTGTCGATGGCCTTGCCGGGGCCGATCATGTCGTCCCACCAGCCGGGGCGCTTGTCGCCCTCGTGCCAGCCGGCCGCGTGCGCGTCGGTGGTCAGCGGCGAGCAGATCAGGATGGCGTTGGAAGCGTCTGCATTCAGCGTGCCGTAGGTTTCGTAGGCGATCTCAAGCCGCTTCAGCGCCGTGCCCGAAGTCAGCACAAAGCCCTCAGGCGGAAGCGTGATCTCCGCAATGCGGGTCTGGACCCACAGGCGGTTTTCGGGGACGGATGACATCACCGGTAAATCTAGATTCCCGACCATGCCCGAACTGCCTGAAGTCGAAACGATCCGTCGCGCATTGGTGAAGCCCTTGGAAGGCCGCCGCATCGCTCTAGCGGAACTGCGCCTGCCGCGCCTCCTGCTCGGGTTCCCGGTGGCGGACTTCGCCGCGAAGCTCAAAGGGCAAACGATTCAGCGCATCATCCGACGCGGCAAATACCTCGTCCTCGAACTCTCAAGGGACTCGCTCATCATCCACCTCGGGATGACCGGGCAGCTCACCCATGCCGCAAGGGACGCCGAAGAAAACCCCCATTTCCGGAAAACCGTCACGGGCCTGCAAAAACCTGTCGGCGCGCATCCGGTGGACAAACACACCCACCTCATCCTGAATCTCGCGGGCGGCGGACGACTGATGTTCCGCGACCCGCGCACCTTCGGCAAACTCGTCCTCGTGCCCGGAACATCGTGGTCCGACCATCCTCGCCTGCGCAAACTCGGACCCGAGCCGCTCGAGATGAAGATCGCGGAGGTCGCGAAAACTTTTCCCCTGCATTCAATTCGATCCATCAAGGCGCTGCTGCTCGATCAGGAATTCCTCGCGGGCGTGGGTAACATCTATGCCGACGAGGCGTTGTTCCTTGCGGGCATTCAGCCGAGGCGCAAGGTGAAGGCGCTCAAGCCCGCCGAGCGATTCAAGTTGTTGGAAGCGGTGAAAACCGTGTTGCGCAAGGGCATCAAATACCAGGGCACCACGTTCTCCGACTACCGAAAGCCGGACGGCCGCAAAGGCGACAACTACGAACGACTCATGGTGTACGGGCGCGGAGGCTTCGCGTGCCGAACCTGCGGGGAGACGCTCCGAAAGACGGTCGTGGCGCAGCGCGGGACGGTGTTTTGCCCGAGGTGTCAGAGGTAGGAGGAAGGCTCGAGTACAACAGTAGAACAGTACAGCAGTACAACAATAGAAGAACACAACAGCACAGCAGCACAACAACAAACACGACGAACCATCCCCCCTCCTTATTGTTGTACTGTTGTACTGCTGTACTGTTCCATCCTCCCTATCACGCCCTCGATCTCCCCCGTCGTCTCCGGCCAAAAGGCCTCCGACACGCGCACCGTGACGCGCGAAAACGGCAGCGGCAGCTTGACGCGCGCCCAACCGCCGAGGGTGATGCCGTATGCCATTGTCGCTGAGGCGCAGACGATCGGAAGGTTTGCGTGCCTCGACAGCCAGAGCGCGCCGGGCTTGCAAACGCCGCGCGGGCCGCGCGGGCCGTCGGCCACCAGCGCCACCCAGCCGCCCTCCGCGGGCAGTTCGCGCGCAAGAACGCGCAGGGCCTCCGCCCCGCCCCGGCTGCTTGAGCCGCGCACCACGCGATAGCCCAGCGCCGAGGCCGCGCGCGCGCCGAACTCACCATCGCGGCTTTGCGAGACGAGCACGCGCATGCCCCGCCCGGCGAAAGCGCGCAGACAAGGAAGCATGTCGGCATGCCAGAGCACGAGAATGCCGGAAGCAGGAAGGGCGGGGCCCGAAAGATGCGGGCGCAGGGATCGAACCCAGGACGTCGCGAGAAAGCGAATCACGCGGCCTGCGCGAGCCGCTCCCGATGCAGCGCGCGGCGATGCTCGGTCCGGTGCTCGCCGCAATAGCGCGGATACAGGGCCTGATTGGGGATCAGCACCACGGCGAATCCGGTCGTGCATCCTTCCAGATCGCACCGGCAATCCTTGATCACCGGGGACTGGTAATTGTGCAGCAGGATGCGGTTGTTGCGCAGCACGCGCGCCAACAGCGGAGAGCTCTCCGCCGTGTGACCGGCGCGCAACTGCGCCAGCAGCGCGCGCTCGACGTTTCCGACCGTATCCATAAGGCGAATAATAATACACCGCGCCGAATCACCGAGACCGGAACCTCCCGTCATTTCCGTCGTCCGGATGACGCTTCGCCCCCAACGAGACCCCACCCTGTTTTTTATCCTTCCACCCTGCGTTTATTGTCCATCGCCCATTGTCCATTTTCCATTGTTCCTCGAGGTTCCCGTGCTCCCGTACATCACCTTGGTCGCCTTCGACGTCGAAACCACAGGCCTCGAGGCCGACAAGGAGGACATCATCGAATTAGCGGGGGTGAAGTTCACGTTGGAGAGGCGCGACGGCAAGCTCTCCCCCGTCGAGATCGCGCAGTACCAGAGCCTCGCCAAGCCCACCAAGCTCATCCCCGAGGAAGCCACCCGCATCAACAAGATCACGAATGCGATGGTGGAGAACGCGCCGGAACTCAAGACGGTGCTGCAGGGGTTTTTTCGTTTCTGCGGGCTAAGTTCGGTGCTGGTCGCCCACAACGCCGAGTTCGACGCGAGCTTCGTGGCGCGCGGCATCAAGCGGCACGGGCTGGTGATGCCGCAAAACCCCGTGGTGGACAGCCTCAAGTTCGTGCGCAAGCTGATGCCCGAATACTCGTCCCACCGCCTGGGCGAGGTGGCGCGCAAGCTCGGCGACCAGACCGCGCTCACGCTCAACCAAGGCGAGCTGCATCGCGCCGCCTACGACTGCGTCGTGCTCAAGGAAGTGTTCACGGCCTGTCTGCGCAAGCGCTATCAGGACAAGGATCTCGCGATGGACACCGCGCTCAAGTCGCTCGAGAGCCTGCACGGCCCCGCACTCAAGTTCGAGCAGTTCGCGAAAGGATGACGCGCCATGCCTGAAGAGAGCGCTCTCCCCCGCGTCATCGCCTGGACCGACGGCTGCTGCCTCGGCAATCCCGGCCCCGGCGGCTACGGCGCGGTGCTGATCAGCGGCTCGAACCGCAAGGAACTCTCCGGCGGATATCGCCGCACCACCAACAACCGCATGGAAATCCTCGCCGTGATCCGCGCGCTGGAAGCACTCAAGGAACGCTGCGAGGTGACGGTGCGCAGCGACTCGCAGTACGTGGTGAAGGCCATGAACGAGGGTTGGGCCGAGAACTGGAAAGCACGTGGCTGGAAAACCGCCGCCAAGACGCCCGCAGCGAACCCCGACCTCTGGGAACAGATGCTGCGGTTACGCCTGAAGCACAAGGTGACCTTCGAGTGGGTGAAGGGGCATAGCGGCGTGATCGAAAACGAGCGCTGCGACGAACTCGCGAATGCCGCGGCCAAGGCCGCGGATTTGCCGGAGGACACCGGATACGGGGTGTGAAACGCCCTCAGGGGCGTGGCGAAACGAAGTAGGGGAAGTCGGGAACATCCGCCTGCGGCACCCGACGCCCCATCGCATCCCGTTCGAATGCGGCTCCCTTCGTGGAGATTGCGGAGTTTGCAGAGGACGGCCTGAAGCGCTGCGGGAGCAGATTGACCGGCGTCTGGTTCAAGAACACGAAGGCCCCTTTCCGCGCGGCGGTGAGGATGTCGGATCGTCCATCGCCGTTCACATCGACGACCACGACCTGCGTGCCGACGCCCGCCAGCGTGTCGAGACGTTGCGGCTCGAAACGCGCGCCCTGTCCAACAGTCCGTGATAGCCTGAAAGCATAAAGCACCGCCGGCGCGTTCAGCTCCGTGGTGCCGAGGCCATTTCCATGCGCACCGCGGCGCTTGCCCGTGACGATATCCTTGAGTCCGTCGCCGTCAAGATCCGCGAGCGCCAACGCATGCAATTGCGGAAAGGCGGCTCCGTAAAGTGCCGAGTCGGCGCGCGTGCCCAAGAGCGTCCTCTGCGTGAACGCGCCGGCTTGGTTCTCGAACCACGCCAGCCCCCACCCATGGGCTTGGAGCGAAGTGACCACGTCGTTGTCGCCGTCGCCGTCCACATCATAGGTGACCATCTGCGCGCCACCCAACCCTTCGGTTGCGAGGGACTGGCCCCAAAACGACGCCGCATGCTGGACCCAAGGCACCGATGAAGACTGCGCGGGTTGCTCCCACCAGCCCTGCGGAAACAACAGATCGACACGCCCATCGCCGTTCACGTCGCCGGCGCCCGCTCCATGCGTGAACTGATTCCAGTTCCACGAGGTCGGCGCCTGCTGGGTCACGCTGCGAAACGTCCAGGTCGCGTTCGGGGAACTCCAGTCCGGGGCCACCCAGCCGCCGTAGCGGGCGGAGTTGGTCACGAGCTCGGGCTTGCCGTCGCCGTCGACGTCGACAAAAGCGGGCGACTCGTTGTGCACCGCCGAGAAAGCCACCCGTTCCGTCCAGTAAGCGGATCCTCCCTTGGGATTCTCGTACCAAACCGCCTGCGCCCCGCCGTCCTGGCGGAAGGAGAGGATGTCGAGCCAGCCGTCCCCGTTGAAGTCATGCAGGAAAATCGCATAGCAATCGGAGTCGCCGGTGGTGGGGAACGGCGTGGAGCGGGGCGCGCGAAAAGCATTCTTGGTCGAAAAGGCGGGTCCGGGGTACCAGTACGGCCCGGCGACGATGTCGGGAATCCCGTCCTTGTTGATGTCGCCCGCGTTGATGCCCTCCGAATAGAACTCCGCATTGAGCAGCATGCGCTGGAACGTGAATTCCGCCGCGTCCGCAAAGACGGCGCAGAGAAGCGCGGACACGCCCGCCAATTTCGCGGATGATCTTTTCATGAATCGTGACCCGAATATACAGCGGGACCCTGCGCCATGCGTGCGATTCGGACTCGCATTCCCGTTTTTGATGCCTGGAAGGGGCCGGTTGACCACACGTTCCACCCGACGCTTTTCGTAAATTCAGGCCATGACCTCCGGTCCCCGCCAGTACAAGTATTACGACTTCGTGATGGCCGCCTTCGTGGCCGTTCTCATCTGTTCCAACTTCATCGGCGCCGCCAAGCAGGCCGTGGTGACCTTGCCGCTGTTCGGAGCGGTCACGTTCAGTGCGGGCGTGCTGTTCTTCCCCATCTCCTACATCTTCGGCGACATCCTCACCGAGGTGTACGGCTACGGGCGCGACCGGCGCGCGGTCTGGGCCGGGTTCTCGACGCTCGCCTTCGCCTCGCTGATGGCCTGGGTGGTGGTGAGCCTGCCGCCCTCCGACAGCGCGTTCATGAAGGAATATCAGGGACACCTGCAAGGCGTGTTCGGAAACGCGTGGCGCATCGCGGGCGGCTCGATGATCGCATTCTGGTGCGGCAGCTTCGCGAACAGCTACGTGATGGCCAAGATGAAGGTGTGGATGAACGGCCGCGCGCTCTGGATGCGCACCATCGGCTCGACCCTCGTGGGCGAGCTCGTGGACTCCTCGCTGTTCTACCTCATCGCTTTTTACGGGATCTGGGAAACCGGCGACGTCGTCAAGGTGGCGATGGCGCAGTACGTGCTTAAGACCACGTGGGAAATCGTCATGACGCCCGTGACCTATCGCATCGTCGGCTTCCTTAAAAAGGCGGAGAACGAGGATTATTACGATCGCGACACGAACTTCACGCCGTTTTCGGTGAAGGTGTAGGCGGTGAGGGTGTGACGGCCTCGATTGATATCCTCGGACTCACGCGCGCCGAACTGACTGCGGAGATCGGAAGCCTGCACGAGCGGCCCGGCAAGGGCGCCTACCATGCCGACGCCGTCTTCAAAGCCCTGTACGCCGAGGGCCGCTTCGATCCGGAGTCGCTGCCCGCGTTCGCCGACAACCCCGAGCTGGCCCGCCGAACGAAGGAGCGCTTCCGCATTTCGCTTCCCGAACTCGCGGGACGGCAAGGCGAAGGGGACACCTACAAGTTCTTGCTCAAAATGGAAGACGGGCTCGAGAGCGAGAGCGTCATCATTCCCATGAAGGCGTACAAGACGTTGTGCGTCTCCTCGCAGGTGGGCTGCAAGATGGGCTGCCGGTTCTGCGAGACGGCGCAGATGGGCTTCGTGCGCAACCTCACCGTCGCCGAGATCGTGGCGCAGGTCTTCGTCGCGCGGCGGGTGCTGGGCGAGCCCATCGAAAACATCGTGTTCATGGGCATGGGCGAACCCACCGACAACCTGGACGCCGTCGTGAACGCGATCCGCATCCTTGCGGACATGCGCGGCTTCGCCATTCCGCCGCGCGCCATCACCTTGTCCACCGTGGGTGACGTGCCGGGCATCCGGCGGCTGACCGAACTCGCGAAACGCCCGCTCGCCGAGGGCGGGCTGCGCGGCCTGCGCCTCGCCGTTTCGCTCAACGCGCCCGACGACGCCGTGCGCGATTCCATCATGCCGGTCAACGGAAGGTACGACCTCGCCGCGCTCAAGGCCGCGCTGAAGGAACGGCCCTTTGCGCGCCGCGACGATTTCATCTTCGCCGAATACGTGCTCATCGCCGGCGTGAACGACGGCCCGGAGCATGCGCATCTCCTCGCCGACTGGCTCCGCGATCTCAACGCCTGCGTCAACCTGATCCCCTACAACCCGCGCCGAACATCGGAAGGCGAGCGCGCCCCGTACGCGCGGCCGACGCCGGAGCGCGTGACGGCGTTCTTCCGCACGCTTCAAAGCCTCGGGCAATACAGCCGCATCCGCGGCACCAAAGGCGACGGCGCGATGGCCGCTTGCGGCCAACTGGGCAACCGGGCTTTGCGCCGGAGCGGACGCAGGACCGAATCCCGGAGTCCCGCCACCGCGGCCTGACACAGAGAACCCCATGACGCACTCGCACGCACATTCACACTCACACGCGCCTCGCGACATCCGCGTCGCGAAAATCTCCACACCCATCGGCACACTACTGACCTACGCCGACGGCACCGGACTGGTGGCCCTCGATTTTCCGGGAGCAAAACCGGCAAAGGGGAGCTCTCCGGCATCGGCCAAGGATCGGGACGCGGTGTCGGCCACCGCGGCTTTGCGCGCCTACTTCGTGAAGCGCACCCCGCTGCCACAGCGGTTGGTCGGCGCGCGCGAGGGCACGCCGTTCCAGAAAAAAGTGTGGGACGCCGTCGCGCGCATCCCGCTCGGCCAGACGCGCAGCTATGGCGAGATCGCGGAGGCCATCGGGCATCCCCGCGCGGCGCGCGCCGTGGGTTCGGCCTGCGGCGCGAATCCGCTGCCCCTGTTCATCCCCTGTCACCGCGTGATCGGGTCGATGGGCAAGCTGGGCGGCTACGCGGGGCGGCTGGATCTCAAGAAGAAACTCTTGCAGCACGAGGGCGCGCTGTAGGGCCAATTCCTGCGCCGAAGGAATGAGGCCCTTTGGGCCGAATAATTGGCCCTACAGCGCGATTACTTCTTCGGAGCGGCCTTGCGCCCATCGCTTTTTCGTTCCTCGCCGCGCCAAGGGAACAGCATCCCGGCTCCATCCATCCTCGGCTTCCGCGGCGACTTGACCGCCGGGTGCGGTTCCGGGCGCAGCGCCACCGGCGGGGAGCATTGGCCGGAGTACACGGCCCCGCTGTACACCGCGGGCCGGAAGCGGCTGAAGTCGGTATTGCCGGCCCACGCGATGCCGCGCATCAACAGGCCCCGAAACATCGGATCGTTGAAGGACGCGTTGAGATGGCCCATGATGAAGCCGTGCACGCGGCCGACGGTGCCGGGCGGCGTATACGTCCAGAGCGCGGGATGCGCGGAAGTCGTTCCCGAAAAGGTTTCATTGGTGCTGGCCAGCACGGTGACCGGGTTGGTGACGGAATCGGGCGCCTTCATCATCGGGTAATAGGTCTCGTCGAGAAAGTGCAGCGTGTCCGGCATCCCGGCCATGATGGGGTGAGACGCTTGTCCGGCGTTTTTGCGAAGGATCAGATTGCCTTCCCGGTAGGTGGTGATTCCCTGCTTCCACGCCAGCCCCGCGCGCGCCGCCCACTGATTCTCGAAGCTGACGTCGGGATACGTGGCGGAGTGCATGATCACCACGCCGCCGCCGCCCTGGAGGTAAGCGTCGAGAATGGCGAACTGACTGGAGCCCCAGGTGTAGCTGCCGACCGCCGGCGGTGAGGGAAGGTCGGTGGGCGCCTCCTGCCGAAAGGTGTGCGTGCGCAGGTAGAACACCACGACATCCGCCTGCGACCACTGTTCGAGGCTCGGGAAGTAATAAGCCCGCGAGACCGTGACGTTCGGTGCCTTGGCGAGCAAGGTTTCCCATTCCGTGGCGAACTGGGGCCAGTTGTGATCCGTCAGGGGGCGCCCGGAATCGCGTTCCCCCCACACGAGCACGATGTTCAGCGGCTCATACGAAGCGGCAGTGTCCCAAGCTTTGCCGAGGGCGGCTTCAACCACGCTACAGGGACGCTGGGCAAAGATGGCCGTGGTCAGGGTGACCCATACAGCGAACCCGATCCGCACTCCGGATCCGGCGAATATTTTTGGTATTTCCCATCGCATAGATGACGGAAATATACCCGGCTTTCCAAAATCCGGGTTGCGGTTCTTCGCGAACACAATCACGGCCCGGCACCGAAAATGCCGAAGATGCGGAAGGCCGTCACGGCGGCGATTCAAAGACTGTCGATCCAGCCCTTCAAGGCGTCCCACGCCGCGGGCAGGTCAAGCCCCCAACGCTCCATCGCCTCGGATCGGGAAACGGACGGATTCACGCCGACGGTGTCGAGGGTCCACGCGGGCTCGGAGCCCGCACGACGCAGGATGAGATGGCGCGCCGCGCCGTTGCGTGTTTCCCAATACCCGAACGGTCCGGTGCGCCGCTCGTCGGTGGGTCCGAAGTACGCCGCGCAGCGCGTGCCCGCCGCAGCCGCAACGTGCATGAGCCCGCTGTCGTTGCCGAGGAAGAACTTCGCGGCCGCGAGCACGCCCGCCGTCTCCTCCAGCGAACGCGTCTCCACGGGCACCAGCGCGTCGCGGCAGTCCATGGCCACCGCCGCGCGCAAGGCATGTTCCTCGGGACCGCCCACCAGCACGCAGGGCCAACCGGTCTCGTGATGCACGCGCCGGATCAGCGCGCCGAAGGCGTCGGGCGCGAGGCGCTTGTCGGCCATGCCGCGCTCGGCGCTGGAACCCGGGTGGCAAGCGAAGAACGGGCCCGCCGGGAGACTCGCCGGGCGAACGGGCGCGAAGGGCAGGAAGGGCTCGGGAGGATCCACGACAAGGTCGCGAAGGAACGCCTCGATGAGGCGCAGATTCTGCGGCGTGTCGTGCACGCGTTCCAGGGAAAGCGAATGATGCTGCACCCATTCCGGCAAACGCTGACGCGGGTAGCGGAAACCTTCGCGAAAGTCGGCGCCGGCCAAAAGATGGAACGCGGAAAACTTCCAATGCGAGGAAGGAAACAGTGCGACGCTATGCGTCATGCCCGAGAGGCGAATCTCCCAAAGCAGCGACAGCCCCTTCATGAGGTTCTCGCGATCGGGATCCCAA
>JAUMTR010270549.1:0-15611 GCA_032270685.1 Microctenopoma stevenorrisi | reverse complement strand
AAATACACATTTGTTCAAAGTTTCACGCCAAATGCATGAAAACAGCCAAAATATTAAAAAAATAACGACAAAGAAAGCGTAAAATACGCATGTGTGAGCCCTAAGGGTTAAATTACTCTGTCAGACAGAGAGATGTAGGCTATAGGCTAGTTAACCTTAGCATAGATTCCAGTCACTCATTAACTTGGCTGACACATGGATTTGGGAAACCAAATAGAAAGGAGTGCTGAGCCATCTCTTGGGACTCCAACAGCCAAAAAAACGTGCTCAAGTTCTGTGTGGAAGCGTTTTATATTTATATATATTTGTCAGTCCTGCAGATAAAAAAGTGATATGTAATATGTGCAAAAGTCAAATCAGCAGAGGCAGAGATATCAAACATCTGTCAACATCTGCTATGTATAATCACATACACTACACACTGCAAAAATTTAAATTATTAGTTGTTGGTTTAACCATGATGAGGTAATGGCTGTGTAGTAGAAATTTTCAGAGACTCTTAGCAATTGGAATAATATAGGTTTATTATCAAACAGGGAAATTGGAGAAAGCTAGAGCAATACACACACAGATAGCTGAAGGCGAAGCAAGAAGCGTGCAGTCCCTCGTAAGCTTTCACATTTTATGCTGACTTCAGACGTCAATGGTAAGAAGAAATGGAAGAACCGGTTGAACAGAACAGCATGACATGACCTGTATGTCAACATGAGCTGAGCTTCGAACCCGGCTGATTATACCACTATGATCCTGAAGCTCATTAAAGGTTATGTTGCAATGAACAAAGTATTGGTATTGGTAAAGGTACTGCACAATGAGCAAAGGGTGAAGTAATAAGTAAGTAATAAGTAAATGCATTGGCATATAAATTAATGCATATAAATGAGCACATTGATCTGAAGCTGTGTTGAAGAAAATTCCCAACAAATTCCCCCCTTGTAATATTCCCAAAACTAATACAATATTTACATTGTTTACATCAAGACAGATTCAAAGCAACCTCTCATCAATCCATACGTTGTTCTCATCTGCAACAGAGGTGAAAAACCCCCAGGGGAAAATTCCTCTGTGGCCCACAGAATGTGCGACCGCCTTACAGCTGCAGAGAACCTGTCTTAAAAATAGACTGACTTTAAATATGTCCCAATCAGTGAACAAAGTACAGTCACTATGAATCTCTAATCAGTGGCGACTCACTGACACCCAAGTAGAGTTGCCTGTGAGTTAAGTCAAGGCAAATAGACTTCTCATATAAGTAGATGGGTATGCGCATTGATTACATAAACAGAATCAGTTGATCAGATCAGATCAGAAATCAGATCTGGCACAACAATTATCACTGAATATGAAATTATAAGTAAACAGACCTAGTCTGGGGAAAACTACAGAGGCCAAAGATCAAAGATTAAAGCTAAAGAGACCTCACAGCGACAGAACGTTGCTACACCCTCCAGTAGCTAATGTAGCTGTCACTGATCTATACTCATCAGTACTGCTACAACTTCTGCTTCACACGCAAGACCCCCCTTAGTAAAATCTCTGCCCGCTCCAGGCAGAATTACTAACCTGATAAGTAACAAAGTTAACTGCAGTAAACGAAATGAATAATGACATCTTATGGCACACTTTAGTACACACTTAGCACAAGACTAGTTGCTACCACTAAGAACCTAATATATGTCACTACTACTGACTAGTGTCTCTCTACAACATGTGAGAATAGAACAGTCCAAATTGTACAACCTGTATACTGCACATTCAACTCTAACTCTATTTCTTTAGTGGTCTCAACACAATAGGGTGTCGCTAAATGCTACTGTAAAATATCTCCCTGCCCGTTTTATTTTCATATTGACAGTCTTCACCTGAATCTTAACAGTAACCTCACGATCCTGGTCATGGTTGATTATGATATGGTCTCTATCAGTATGACCCCCACCTACGGCTATATGGGACTTAAGCAGAATAATATAATCCAGCCTGTCCAATAAAAATGATGGCAGATCTGTACTGAAAACTCTCACTCTGTTAGAACTAATTTAACCGAGCAGTAAACTTTTACCGCTGTCATAGCCATCAATATTGTAGCCATAACTGGAACACAGACACAGGCACTCTTTACTTAAACACATTCCCCCTTTGAGGGTTTAGAACTGGCCCTCTTCATGATCCCTCAGACAAATAGCTTGAAGTTACTGATCATGCAAACACATCCTGGTATCGGATCACAGCGACGTTCACTCATTCATC
Organism: Microctenopoma stevenorrisi; assembly: GCA_032270685.1. NCBI lineage: Eukaryota > Metazoa > Chordata > Actinopteri > Anabantiformes > Anabantidae > Microctenopoma > Microctenopoma stevenorrisi. Next base: position 13,364 of record JAUMTR010270549.1, on the reverse strand, counting down.
AAGTACCTGTAAAGATTTTTGGCTTTAAACAGGAGACTAATCACTCTGCGCTACTATAGTCATTGACAAATAAACCCACAATTATTAATTTTTGCTGTGGGAGCAGAATAAGCCTTACACATTGGCAACGCCATGAGACATTACATCACTACAAGCTAAAACTGACTGAAGATTCTTGATAAATGTGACGCCCCCGATGGGCCTGCTAGACTAGTTTTAGTCACAGGTTTATGAACTCTGATCTAACTTTGACTAACTGCACTAGCAACATGATATATGATGTCAGCAATACAAATCAGAATGTCCCCTTAATACAACCACCACATGGCTAATAAGATGGCATGGAGGCCTGCATCAGTGTCCAATGATGGTGAAGTAAACTTGTGTGGGTGTCTCTGTCCGAGTGGTTGAAGCCGGCACCCACCACCCCCTGAGTCCAAACAGCTCAAGTTTTATTGTCATTATCTGTTGGCATCATGGATGATAGGTTTGCAGGCACCTCCAGTGCCTCGTCCCAGCAATCAGGCTCCAGCAGAACAGCTCGTTCCCCTGTCCTCCTACGCTCAGCTGCGCTGAATGTTAAACCCTGGTGTAGACCTGGTCTCCCCTCGTATGGAACCGGATTAACCCTCTTTTCCTTTTAAGCTCTCCCAATTATTTTGGGATTTATCCAGACACTTTTTTACTCTTAGCTCTTTTCGATTTTTAACATTCTCATTGCTCACATCTGTATCACATCTGTTGCTGTGATACATGTCGTACTCCACCTGTTCAGTGCTGCTGATGTTATCAAAATTTTCCAGTCGTTCCCTTCAGCCCCACATCTGAGCTGGGCTTCTGTAGCTTAGTAAAGCAGGTGCCTCAGTGATCTCCTCTACACGGTCCCAGATCTTTCAGCTCCCAACATGTTTAGCTCGTGCATGAAGCTTTTTCCTGTAAACAGTGGCTCCTGTGTAGAAGAGAGACTAACACACACAGAAAACTCTTTTATAGTTAGCTCCTCATAAATAACCCACAATTAGAGGAGAGTTTTCTGTCTCGTTTGAGCTGTTTTAATTATATAATTCAAATAATTTTCAGTTTTGCTAACAATTTGTTTCTTATAACCCAAACATCTTACTTTCTCTTACCATAATTTTATTGCAACAAGGAATTATTCTCTTTCTTCTACAATCAACTTTCCCTTTTGCCACTTACTTTACCACATGTCCATCAAGTTTACTAGATTCCTTGCATTCAATCAACTAAACTCTTGTTCAACAAGCTATAAGATTGTCCTATTTTTCCTGCTCCTCCCCCCTTATCAGGCTTTTTTACCATGTTTCCAACTGGACAAAGTCTGATACCAATACCAATTACCAAGCAGCTGAAGACAGCCCTGTATTCGCAGATATTCCTTGCCATGACTTTGCTTCAACCCACAATTTGTTTCCAAACTCCTTTAAACTCCTTTTATTTTTAGCATAATATTTGCCTCTCTGTATTTGCCTCACCTCGAGGTCCCAATCATTGACCCTTTGTTCCTTTAAAATAACAAAACTGTCACACACAAATTATGATAACGATATATTAGTAGAGCTTTATAGTGTCATGTACAGTAAATATGTGTGGCATAGTATTAATATTTTTTTAATATACACCCAGATTACACAGATACACTGCTTTACCAGCCACACAGCAACCACTATTCATTTGCATATCCATAATTATTATAATAGATATAATTGCTTTGCACACCACTACACCCTACATATAAATCTTTTTTGAAAATCTGTCAAACCATTGCTGTAATATAAACTAATCAACTGATAGCCCCCCTAGTATTTGAAATTTAGCAAAAGTGGGATTCTCATTCAGCATGGTGTTGCCAACCTCAAGCATTATGTACCAACCAGATGTCTCTGTCACTTGTTGTACAAATTTAAAATTAATATTTCAATTCAATTCAATTCAATTCATCTTTATTTGTATTATATGTATGTAAGTATTGTATGTATAATATGATATAAAGCAGTAGATAGGCGTTACGTGAGTCAGTAATATGAAGGAAGGAGGTTGCCTAGCTGTAGTCTTGGCCCAACACAGCTTTTTTGACCGCTTGATTGTCAGATTGTTAGATCATTCCTTAGTTTTTTTAGAAAACTTTTTAGAAAAAGTTCATTTGGATCTTTGGACTTTGGCTTTTTTCTTGTGCGCTGCCATCTTGCCGTGCTGCCATTATTGCAGTGCTATGTAAAAACAAGAAATGTGACTTACCACTGCACCCCGATGGGTTGAGAGTTCCTCTGCTGTGGAAACTGTTGATCCTCTATTCTTTTATTGTAAACACACACATAATTGGTTGTCCCTCAAAATAGGAAGCATCTTTTACTTACATTGATATCTAATGTACAGCACCGTACTTAAGCAGAAGAAGAGAAATGTAGTATATGCTGTCAGTGCAGTGAAGAGTCAGAATCAGCTGTGGACCTTCATCTGAAGGACAAAGGACACTCATTTATAGACCAAAATGTACAAATACTGGACAGAGAAGACAGGTGGTTTGAACTCTAAACTGGCCACTTCATAGATACATTTAGAAATATATCTATATATTTCTAAATGTATCTATAAATGTATTTACACATTTATAAATTTATCTTTAAAGTGGCCAGTTTAGAGGTGGCAAATAATATAGATACATTTGAAAACTGATCTATAACTTTATATATGTATCTTTAAAGTGGCCAGTTTAGAGGTGGAGAATAATAGATGACATGCATTGCTTCGCACTGCAGGCACGAATTAAGTCAGTTATCAGTCTGTCAGACTCTTGGTTGTAATAAAATAGTATACTCCCATTCCTTTGTGTAACAAGAACAACATGCTGGTTTGTTCCACCTATACAAATAAAGTTATACCAGTGTGACTGCAGTTTATAATATATAAATACAGAGGTCTGTTGCGTTCAAATCTAAAAGGAGGAAATGCAAGAAAGTTAAAAGTAATATTATTTTAAAGCATTGTAAATGTTTATAGTTTTGCTTTTTTTTGTACTGTGACAGTGTCTGGTGGCACAATTGATAAATGTCATCGTGTGACTTCATTTAGATGGTCTATCCTTGTTTTATTTTTTAACTGCCCTTCCTTGAAATAACCCATCTATCATACTGAAAGCTATATGGAAATGCATTTATAAGTCATTGCAAATGTTTACAGTTCTTGTAATGTACACATGTAATGGTATTATTACATTTGACTTTTACTTGTGAGTGATAGATGTAATGGATCGCAATAATTACAGTGCTGTATTTATGTTGAGATATTTTGCCCATTTTGTTCTTGAGATTTGTTTTGCACACCATGAGATTTAAAGGCCACAATTGGTGTTTTCTGTCCAGCTTATATGAATATGAATAATATTAAATAGCTTTATATTAAACATAGAAAGAAGATACCTGTAGTCTGCCTAATACTTACCTGTTTGTCTTGTGCTTAGGATTAGTCTGTTTCACCAACCAACAATATGCTCTGACTCCACCTCTTGTATCTTTGGCCTTAACCTGCTAGCTGTACCTGATCCACTGTTCATGTTCTTTTAAAATAAATCCTATAACCTATGTGTCTTCTGAATGTCAGAAAGTCACTGAGATAATTTCTTAAACAAATGTGTGATCATTATCATTTTCAGTGATTCCTACAGCTGTGCTCAGTATTTTGCACTCTTAGTTCCTGGTAAGCGGTGTGACAGGTTAGTTGCATGGCAGCTCTGCCAAAATCTAATTCCACCATCTTATCCAGACTGTCACTCTCATTCCCATCCTTTTACAACAAAGTCCTTTTTAATATTAAAACTCCAACAGTGCATTGGTTCTGGTGCCTTATGTTGAAGAATCTAGCCAAGCTGCATCTTTGAATGTATTCAACATTTTACTTTAAATAAGTCTTGTTGTCACATGTTGACTGATGTTTGACTAATATATGACTCATTATTTGATGGTATTTGAATAAATAAAAGTCACATAGCTCAGACTAAACTATGGACTATTTCAAATTCTCTCTGAACAAAATAAATGAACCCAACAAAGCCTGAGTCTGTTTGCCTGAAAGACGCTATTGTGCTCACCATTGTACTGCAGGAAATAGAATTTGATCTTCATTTGAACTTCAGTAGCACTTTCATTTAAGCATATGACCTTAAACATGCCCTCACCCACTCTCTCCACATTTAACAAAAAGGATAAACATCATCACATCACAAGGTGATCCATTTCTTTGAAGGTTTTTTATTGTTATTTTAAAGTTACAAGCAGAATGTGTATAGACTGCAATAAATCCTGTATTCTCATTATGCATGATTAAATAATAAATACACATTAAATACATTAGAACACTGAAAATGTATTGAGGTACATATATATCACAAACAGTATCGTGCATAAGTCTCAGGCCACTATTGGATTAGTTTTTATGATGTTTTAGTTATTTATTTTATTTATGTATTTATTTCTCTGTGTTTTCTACTGGGTTTTTTTGGGCTGCAATTCTTTAGAAAAAAAACATTTCTGATCAGTTTTTCTTGGGCTATGGGAGGATAAACTGCATTTAGATGAAGCTTCCAGATACAGAGTCAGGTCTTTGTCTAACTTCTTCCAGTGTCTCAAAAAAGAAACTCTGTGAAACTGATATTGACTGTGTCTTCCACTTCTCTGTCCACTCATCCCAACCGACCGAGGCAGATGGCCGCTCACCCTGAGCTTGGTTCTGCTGGAGGTTTCTTCCGTTAAAGGGAGTTTTTCTTCTTCACTGTCGCCTCAGTGCTTGCTTAAGTGGGACTGTTGAGTTTTCCATATTATTTTGTATTTACCTACTTTTGTAAGGTCTTAAACCTTACAATGTATAGTGACTCGAGATAATGTCTGTTGTGAATTGGCGCTACATAAATAAAGCTGAAATTAATTGAATTGAAATGAACTTCTGGCCTTGACCTCGACAGATTCCTTTACAGACAATTTTCTATTTAGCTAACTCCTTCCTATCTCCTTCATACCTTTGCCCCATCCAGATAGTTGTGACTGTGATTTAGGTATTTTACTTTCCGGTTTGTTCAGTTTTACTTGTTTGACAAAACTAACTTCAGCATGGCAGCATATAAGCACTACTAGGTTTCAGACATCCCAGGCCTGGTATATCATCTTGTTTAGTTTAATAGTCTAGTCCCCCATGGTTTTTTATTCCCAGTGATCCAGAATACTGGATATGTCCTTAACAGATAAATATTTAATTGCAAGATGCAGTGATGAGACTGAGGTTGGGTTACTTCACAGTGAAAAAATATCCTGACATTAACATATAATTATTAAATAACAGTTATAACTCAGTATATCTTACTTATGCCATTCACAGTGGTTGAGCTGTTTTGAATATTGAAGCATTTGACATTTGAGGCCACATTGATTGAAACACTTGGTATTAGTAACAGTGTTGACAATGTTCTTTGAGATGATTACTGATCCACTGCTGCAAGAATATAGCTTAATTAAGTATGTACGATACCAAATTTTTTGAAAATCTGTAACATAACCTTTAAGCTTCTGCGATACTCTGCCAAGAAGAGGCCACTTACATGTTGTGTGGTAATCAAGGCTGATGATGTGACTTGCATTGTGAAGAGGAAACCAAAACCGCAATAAGCAATTTGTCAATTGTTAGTCTGTCAGATTTTTGGCTAAGTAGCATAGCACACTCCCTTCTTTTATGATACAAGTACACAATACATTAGAAGATAGATTCCTCTTACGGAAAAGAAGTTCTACCAGTTTAACCAGTGTAGGTGGAAGAAATGCAAGAACAAAGACACAAATATAGAACTATACTTTTGTATTATCATTAGTACATTACTTTAATTTATTGTCTTCAATATGATCAGTTTATTAGTAAATATTTACCAATTTAACATTAAATGCTGTCATGTCAGCTTGCTGATTAAACTGTAAATGCAAACAGTCAATAGAAAATTGTAAATATTTTGTCACATTTAGACTTTTAGGGCTAAAACATATGTGCAGAAGGTCAACTGATCTGTCTCAGTAGTTAAGATTTTTTCCAGAAAAGAATCGAGCTTTACAGTGAAAACTATGAATCAGTACCTGAATAATGTTTCTTGAAATGTCACGTTGTGATATTCTGACACCTGAATCAATCAGATCTTAGATCAGGTGAGTGCCAGTTCAGTTCATTTCAACTTTATCAGTGGGAAATTCAGTTTGACAGTTGCCAGTACAGTAATAAATAAACACAACCACATCCAACTACATGAAGATAGCTTACTTGCAAGAATAAGCGTGACATCAGTTACTGGGTATTTAACAGCCTAATTGCTGAAGGAATAAAAGAGTTTGAATAGAGATTTGTTTTTCTCAGGGGTGTGCGATATCGACGACCTGATGGCATTAATACAGGTAATACTCTAATATTTTTTACTTTCTGCACCACCCTTTTTCCTCCATTGTGAACTCAAATCACCCAGCCTGACTCCAATGATCTTGGACAGGGTTTAAAGCTATTTAGACAGTTTTTAATTTTTTACGGACTGCCCATTGAACCAGCAGATAAAAGAGATCCAGGTGTTTTCCATAATGCTCTAAGGTCTTGCAGTTGGTGGTGAGCAACTGCAGGGCCTGACTCCAAAATCTGTGGCCACCTTAGCAGAATTGGGGCCAATGAAACAATTGCTGGAGAGTCACTTTGAAGGCAGCTTTGCAAATGATCTGACAGCTGACAGACATGCTTAAAAACAGGTGAACACGTGAGATTAATTACACTGATAATGTAATGATTATTGTGAGCAGAGGCAGAAGAGAGAGATAACAGGATGTTGACCATATATGGCAGATCAGAGAGCCAGGCTGGAAACCATTTCCTCATATTACCTTAAGGAGTGTCAGGCCATGCCATTATTAACATCTTAAAATCACATAGCATAAGATCCTATAATATTTACCTGTATAAATTTATATGTGGTGATAAATCTTCCATCTTGCTTATACAATGTCAGATTATAATTCATTTTTAATGGCAGGCACCTAATAATCTGTCAAACAGAGATTGCAAGTCATTACTTAGATGTTTCATACTTCAGACATATGGTAACCATCATATGACACAAATGTAACCATTATATGACACAAACGTAACCATAGTGTTAGGGTTTGTTATGTACCCAAGAGCACTCTGACACAAACTAAGTTAAGAAGTTTTAATTAAATAAACACCAAAAACAGGCAAACAGAAAATCACTCCCAAGAGAGGCCAAAAACGCAAACTGAGGATTATCAATAGAAGCTAAATTCAAGATTATTAAAGACAAACTTAGACTGCCCAACTATATATACTGAAAACAAACGCTAAAGGACAAGAGAAGAAAGATACACGCAGGAAAAAAAACAGGTATGGAAAGAAGAGACAAAGGAAACTTGACCATAATCCAGGCACACAGAGACAGACCAGGGTTCAAAACCAGACAAGACCAACCAGGCACACGCAGGACGCGGAGTGGAGATGCGACAGAACATGCGATAAACCAGGCGAGTAGCAGACACCAGCTGGGATGAGGAGAGGCAGACTGGCATGAAAACAGAGCTCTAAACTGACTTGCAGAACATGGAGCGATAGTAACAAACAATCCGGCAGAGAATACAACGGGATGGTGCTGATCAGCAAGTGGGAACAGGTGACGGAGGTGTCGGGAGCGAGGCGAGGCGAGTGAGGGATTGAAATCAGCTGCGGGTGACAACGTGAGAACGTGAGAGGGAGCCGGGTGTGTACAGGCGAGTGAGTATGTGAGGGAGAGCGAGGGCGTGTACAGGTGAGCCGGCGGAACAGAGAACATAAATGAACGGGGGTGCGGTCGGGAGACGTGGAAGAGAAGAAAACACAGAAAAGAAAACAAAAACATAGGCAGGCGGGGCAGACCGGGGCGAACCGTGACACCATAGTACTGTGGCCTCATACTTGCAACATGAGTCTACAATATATTATGTTTATCATTATACTGTCTAATTATTTTAGTGCTTGTAGATTTTTCCATTGCCTTTTCACTAGATTGACATTGGTTTGTGTATTTGTCATCTTTAGGTTTTAGTTGTTGAAAGAGGTGAGCTGCTCAATAATAATAAAACTGTATATTTTTATAAAATTGTGTGTTCTATTTTGCACTGTATACACAATACTATGCAGGAAGAGGGATCCAGGATTTAAAGTCTCATTTTTCTTGATGTTAAGCAATTACCAGTCACTAGTTAACCCCACACAAACAAATCAGCTTGCAATTGGCTGTGTCTTGACAGAATAACTGACATGCTTCCCTCGTGTGACCAACAATTGTAATTACATGAAAACCTCTAGGAGCACACTTTGCAGCAAATGATCTAAAAGAACTTACATTTACATTTTACCAGCCTGGCCACATAAGTAACTACTAGTCAAGTTTTTAAGCCTGTGGAAAAAGATGTATCCTTTATATAGGACGTTAAAGACATTTAAACTCATAAAACTGGATCTAAGTTTTAAAACGTTTTAAATCACATATGCCAAACCACTTCCCATTTAAATTCTAAAACAGTATGATTCAGAGCAGAGTCAGGTCTTAGCCTTCTCTTTACTCCCCCTATCTATCAGGCAGAAGGCAAAGGCCGTCAGGCTTCATCACCTCTTGAAGGCAATTTACTTTGTAGATCCATCCAGTCTAAAATCCAGCAGACAATGGATAAAATTCAAGAAAACAGTGTAATTGAAACCTGTGCACATCAGCAGTTTATCTATATCAGCGGCCTGGTAGCAGAGTGGTTAAGGCTTCCCAGCCCTCTGCAGGAATCCCGGGATCGATTCCCAGCTGAGTCACCCAGCCCATGCCCCATACCCCTGAGTGAGACACCCAGCGCTAGCTCCCCGAGCGCCGCCTGTGGCTGCTCAATACTCCCCCCCCAAGGGGGATGGGTCAAATGCAGAGAATAAATTTCATTATAACATGTGAAAATCTATGTCAATGACAATAAAATGGATTCTTCTTCAATAATCTTTCTCAGTATATAAAAATAATATGTTAGCTTTGGTTTCTGTTGGCCCTTTTGTGAGCTGTGAGGAAAGTGTAACACCGCATTTAAGAAATGTTGAGACCAGAAAGCCCCAAGGGTTTTGTGGATATGTGTCTTTGGTTTCCTCAGTATTTCAAAGGATCATGAGATCTCGAAATGTTCCAGGAATAATTTTTGATCCACAATATGTTTTGTTTATTTTTTTGGCAGAGGCGCATCCCATTGACTGTTGGAGACTCTCCTTCTTTGGCACCAGAGTTTGGTGCTTTACTGACAAAAACAGCGAAACAGCGGCTATATCGGTCATGTCACAACTTATGAAACCGATACACGCATCGACACAGGGTGTCACTCTATTAGCTAGATATATGCGCAACAGTGTTGCTTGACTCATCACTAGTTCTCAGGTTTGAACATAACACTGACAGCAGGCCTGACGCTTAAGAACATGAGGTAATACTTATATCATATATAAATGTATTCAAAAATTTTATTTGGCAAGTTTTTGCAACCCTGATTACATGCGTAAGGTAAGTAATAAGTACATAAACAAGTATTCAAGGTTCAAATAAATGGCGTCATGATAGCTCAGTGGATAGAGCCGTCGACTTCGTAGTACACAGACAACACCATCGTCATCGGTGTCATCGGCTATGGGGATGAATCTGCAAATCATCGGGAGGTTGAACGAGTGACACACTGGTGCAGTCGCAACAACCTTGAGCTGAACACGCTGAAAACTGTGGAGCAGATAGTCGACTTCAGACGACACCCCCCTGTAGCATCAAGGTGGAGGGTAATGGGTAAAGACTCTCTTAAGTGTTCAGCAAAATCCCTGTTCCAGTGTCTGAGCAAATGTACAGCAAATGGATCTATTTGTAGGTGCTACAAAATATCCTTTGCATGAGGCTTAACTGCAGGTTTCTTTGATTAGTTTTTGAGACAACATGAGTAGAAGCATCATGTCATTGTGGAGCCTTGCGGTCTTTTTCACCCAAGACGATATTTTCTTCTATGGGTGTTTATATACATATAGAAACAGTAATAATAATAGTAGTTGCTCACACCTCTGGATACAGCTTTTGCAATCTTACCTCTTCTTTGATATTTTGCTGGCCTAAATTTATTTTGATTTTTATGGTGTGTAGCTTCTCCAAAGCATTTCACCACAAACATTTTTTTATTCTCTGACTCTGGACTGTTTTTTTGATGAAACTGCAGACAGTATTGCATCCATCAAATGTGCACTGTGCAGAAGCACAGAAAAATGGAGAATTCTTTTTACAACTCTCACTTCTTTTAATATTTTGGTATTTAAAAGCAAGTGGATAGCATGTATATTTTTGTTCGTATATTTTCTATTCCATAGTTTTTATATTGGACTTTGGTTATTTTCTTACCCAGTTGTTTTAATGTTTGTCTTTGTCCTCTTTGGCACACCATTGGTCTGACTTCTTGTAGACTACCCTTGTCTTCAACTTTAGACTTTTGTTGTGTGCTTGCAGGTTATTTTTCTTCACTACTCTTTATCATCTTTGGAACACACTCTGCTCACTTGTCTGTTACTTTGCATGGAACTAGTCTTTGTTTCATTTGTAATCCCCTTGTCATGTTCAACATCTTTCTGTGTTCTTCCAGCGTCCCTCTTTTGCGGACTGCTATTCCTAATCGTGAACATATCAAAAGGGGAATATGTTAGTATGTTACAATTAATTAAAATCCAATACGATTTCATAAACACACACAATCTTTTCATCTATATCTAAGTATAGATATATATTATAAATACATATAGCTACACACATCTGCATACATTCATGTGTGTATGTGTGTGTGTGTCAACAGTCTACCAGAAACTGGACCACATATGACATATTGCAAAATAAACTGTAACAAAAATGGCTTGAAAGTCTATACTACTAGACTGCTGTTATTCCTTACATAATTTAAGATTAACATCTATTTATGTTTAATCATAAAATACCAATAGGTTTTTTTAAAATAATCTAAAATCCATGTATTATTTTTTGCAATGGCAGTCCTAAGTACGATTTTTTTGGTAGTGATTCCTACAATTAAATACAACTTTGTTTTAATTATTTAACGAATTGTTACAAAATAGTTAATTGTTTGTATTGATTGTTCTGACATTATCTTAATTTGTTTGTCTGTTTGAACTACAATAGAACAACAACACAATAGTATCTAGATATGGATAATACATTTTCAAAGCGCTCTTTGACCTCTTTGGCAGTAATGCACAGCTTACGGGGTGCATTACTGCCACCTACTGGATTTTCTAGTGTGATAGTGGAAAGGGTGAAAAATTATATTTGCTTCCTTTATGTAATAAGTAATCTCAAAACAAACAAAATTTTGTTCGACCTCTCCTAACATACTTTTTAAAGTTGTGCTTGAATTTAAGCTCATACCTGCATTATTAGGTATTTTATCTTAAACTTGTAATCAGTGCATCATAATCATGAAGAGATATTTGAACAAATAGTTGTGTTTTATTTGGGATTAATAGAACACATGACTAGGAGTCAAGAATCACTACATTTAATTCAAGTTTTTGAGCATCATTGATCATTAACTTGTTGATGGTCCCTAAAGTCTCATACACTCATACACAGACATCAGCTACACGTAGCTTCGCTCCCAGCACCGGGTGAATCAGAGCAAAAGGACTCGCCGCTGAATATCTGTTGAATATTCAACCTAAAACTAACACAATTGCGGTTACTCGTGTTTGGTATCTGTGTCACGCGCGGCAGAGTTCCACCCGATGTTGTTTCCCCAGATGTTGTGGTTGTCGTTAGTTCTGTTGTAGATGTTGGTGCCTCAGTTGTAGTAGTGGCAATTGTTGTTGTTTGGGCATCAGTTGTTGTATCTCCAGATATTGTAGTTGTTGTTGGTTCTGATGTAGTTGTTGGTGCATCAGTTGTTGTTGTTATTACCCCAGATGTTGTAGTTGTCGTTAGTTCTGATGTGGTTGTTGGTGCATCATTTGTTGTTGTTTGGGCATCAGTTGTTGTTGTTGTTTCCCCAGATGTTGTAGTTGTAGTTAGTTCTGATGTAGTTGTTGATGCATCAGTTGTTGTTGTTTGGACATCAGTTGTTGTTGTTGTTTCTGCAGATATTGTAGTTGTTGTTGGTTCTGGTGTAGTTGTTGGTGCATCAGCTGTAGTTGTTTGTTTCTCAGTTGTAGTAGTGTCAATTGTTGTTGTTTGGGAATCAGATTTTGTTGTTGTCTCTCCAGATATTGTAGTTGTCGTTAGTTCTCTTGTAGTTGTTGGTGCCTCAGCTGTAGTAGTAGCAATTGTTGTTGTTGTTTGGGCATCCGTTGTTGTTGTTGTATCTCCAGATGTTGTAGTTGTTGTTAGTTCTGATGTAGTTGTTGCTGCATCAGTTGTTGTTGTTGTTTCTCCAGGTGTTGTTGTTGTTTCTCCAGATATTGTAGTTGTTGATGGTTTTGATGTAGTTGTTGCAACATCAGTTGTTGTTGTTGTTTCCCCAGATGTTGTAGTTGTCGTTAGTTCTGTGGTAGTTGTTGGTGCCTCAGTTGTAGTAGTGGCAATTGTTGTTGTTGTTTGGGCATCAGATGTTGTTGTTGTTTCTCCAGATATTGTAGTTGTTGATGGTTTTGATGTAGTTGTTGCTGCATCAGTTGTTGTTGTTTCCAGAGATGTTGTAGTTGTCGTTAGTTCTGATGTAGTTGTTGGTGCATCAGTTGTTGTTGTTGTTTCCTCAGATGTTGTAGTTGTTGTTAGTTCTGTTGTAGTTGTTGGTGCCTTAGTTGTAGTAGTGGCAATTGTTGTTGTTGTTTGGGCATCAGTTGTTGTTGTTGTTTCCCCAGATGTTGTAGTTGTTGTTGGCTCTGATGTAGTTGTAGGTGCTTCAGCTGTAGTTGTTGGTGCCTCAGTTGTAGTAGTGGCAATTGTTGTTGTTTGGGCATCAGTTGTTGTAGTTGTTCGTTAGTTCTGATGTAGTTGTTGGTGCATCAGTTGTTGTTGTTGTTTCCTCAGATGTTGTAGTTGTTGTTGGTTCTGATGTAGTTGTTGCTGCATCAGTTGTTGTTGTATCCCCAGATATTGTAGTTGTAGTTGGTTCTGATATAGTTGTTGGTGCCTCAGCTGTAGATGTTGGTGTCTCAGTTGTAGTAGTGTCAATTGTTGTTGTTTGGGCATCAGATGTTGTGGTTTGGGCATCAGTCACCCCCCCAACAGTATCAGCACCTCATAGAGACTGTGTCTGCTCCCCGTCCAGCTAAATTATTTAAATCAAGAA
>JAUMTR010270338.1:0-15665 GCA_032270685.1 Microctenopoma stevenorrisi | reverse complement strand
ACAGACCCCTCCCACCCTGGACACAACCTCTTCCAGCTTCTCCCCTACGTTTGCTAGAACCACCAGACATAAGAACAGTTTCTTCCCCCAGGCAACATCACTAATGAACAGCTGATTGCTGCTGCTTTATGGACACAAACTTCACTCAACTCAGCACACTACACACACACACACACACACACACACACAAACACACACACACACATACACACATACTGTCTTGTTACAATGTGTCTGTAATTTATTGTTTTTCATGTGTTTGTTTTCTGTCTGTACTGTCCTGGAGAAGCTAGAAACGACCGGGAGCAAATTCCTTGTATGTGCAACAATCATAAAAAAATATCCCTGTGACATTTGTGCAGCACAATGCCCTGAGTTGGGAGGAACTTTGCAAGTGAACTTAATTAGGGTTGTTTGAAGAACAATAGTAGTTAATACATATTTTGTATTTAGAGCAGCAGTTGAGCAAGCAGTCAGACAATTGGATGGTAATGAACTCTCCAGTTTAAATATAACATGTAAACATTTATTTGGAAGATAAATTACACAGTTAAGAACAGTAACACAGTGCTGAAACTGTCAGAAGAGAGACAGAAACATTCTTAAATATGTCATTGATCTGATCTCCATCTTCGTCTTGTGATAGTGTCAGTCTTTACTTTGTTGAGGTAAATAGTGTTAGAGATGGCGACATCTGCAAAGACAATCCCAAAAATTATCACAAAGTTATATTGTAAAAAAAAAAAATACTTACACACTATATAAGTACACTATCTATACACTATACACTATATATATATATATATATATATACATGTAATATTTTAAAAAAAGAAATCTAATGATTTTAGAAATGGTAATGAAGTCATTCATTTATTAAAATTTTAATGTGTAAAATCACAAAAACACACAGTTAAACACATTCATAGTAAACCAGAACTTGACAAAGAACCTGGAATACATTAGACAGTTCCTCCTGTGCATTTGGCACAGAAATAACTAGTACAACAATAATAATAACATAATATGAAACTATTATTATTATGTACTACTGCATTCAATGCTGTGAAATTTCATCATTGCTTATCCAACTTAGCACCTACTGTTTTGTGGTTGTCCCATCATTCCAGTCTTTTTCTTTAGGGGTTGTTAGGGAACCTAAGTTAATCCATTTATTTCAATTAGGATCCCATTTGTATTTAAAGAAAGTTAGAAGACACTTTAAATGACATATTAACAGTTTGTATCAAACTTTCTCAACATGACATTTGCCTAACTGTGAAGTGTAAACCTAAAAAGTAGTTTTTGTTATTAAAAGAAGCTCTGAATTACTTGCTCAACACTAAGTGTAAACTAACTCAATAAATATGAATCTGTGAAAAGAAAGTGATAATATTTTGCTCACAACATGGCTGCTTGCAGCATTGTTCACTTGCTTTGAGTTCCTGATAATCTGCCAACAACTGGTTTATCTCTTTGGTCTCTGTATTATAGCAAGAGAAAACAACAAGCAACCATCATTACATATCATTATAATTTTTATATTTTTATATCAATATATGATATGTGAAGTCTGTATCTCTCTTTGAAACTCACTTTGGACTCCCAGGCAAATTAATCCAACCAGCAGGAGAAGACAAATCACACCCAGAACCACAGTATCAGTTCTGATATGACGTCTCATTCGTGAGTTTTCAAAGATCACAGACACTTCAAACAAAAAATAGGCAGAACAATTATTAGACTATTGCCAAGAATAAAATGTACATACATGATATACTTCATGTGGCTGTATCTGTTAGTCACAGTACCTAATACTCGACAAACACCACATTTAAACACCTTTTTCTGAGGATACAGTGAGAAACTGCTCCAAAAATCAGAGAACAATAAACACAGGTATTTCCCACACTTGTTGTCCACACCTGTGTCTATACCTGGGTGCTGAGACGCTGGTGCAGTTGGTGTTGAACCTTCCACCCATGGGTTGTCGTACACTCTCAGGCTTTCCGCACTGACGTAGATGTCAACTATACTGTCCTTGTTGTCCAGGTCACAGTAAACTTTCCCAGTCATGCCCGAATCAGCACACAGATGTGCAGACATGTTTGTTACTGTTATATTCCTTTCACTACTGTCTTACTAGTATTAATATTTAGAATTAATAGGACTGTCTGGTTTCTAAAATAGTTTGAAAGCTGAGTCCAACGGTGTTATAAAGAAGGGGAAGACGTGAGAATGGGAAGTAGTTTTTTTTTTTTTTGTTGGTTCCTTTTAAATCTACCTGATCGTCAGTGGAGGTGAGACTGAAACAAAGCGCAATACTGTATACATTTAAAATAACATGTAGGTCATCAGTTTACATGGAAAATTGGCTTGTGATCTCAATTATCAAAGAGATAGTCAGATGGCATTTTTAGGTAGTCAGGTGGTTTTCAGGTGATCTTTTTTGCTATTTTACCTTTCAGTTTGATGTGTAATGGTCATATGGTGGCACCTAAATATCTGCTCTTGACTCTCTTTCTGAGGTTCATAATAAAAAGTCTATAAAGACAGTTTGGCTCTCACCATTCTGGAACGCTGGTGACAGTGTAGTTGGGTTTGATTTGTTTGTGTTGTGTAGTTTGTTTTGTTTGAGGATGTGTAGGTTCCACAGCACCACCGACTGCATACTTGACACAGCGTATTTTCTCATTTTGAGATTTATTACACTTTTAGTACCATTTTAGTTTTTTATAGCCTAAAGGAAAATTGTAATTAATTTTAATTTAATTTAAATTTAGTTTGTTTTATTTGAGTCCTGGTGCTGACTTGGTTTTATGTTCAGTATTGGTGTCACACTTGTGATACATACAGAGTCGCTTGTTTTAAGATAAGATAAGGATGAGGATAAGAACCTGAGTCTCTGCAGCAGGTACAGCCTGCTCTGCTCTTTTTTGTGGAGCGCATTTGAGTTGTGGGTCCAGTTCAGTTTATTGTTCAGATGAACACCGAGGTACCTGTAGCTCTCTACAGCCTCAATATCCTTACCCCATATGTTTATCGGTTGCAGTGGTTGTTTGTTCCTGTGAAAGTCCACCACCAGCTCTTTGGTTTTTCCTGCATTAGTGTGGAGGTGGTTCTGCTGGCACCAGTCCAAAAAGTTCCTGGTCAAATCTCTGTAATCCATGTCGTTTCCATCAGTGATAAGACCGAGTATTGCAGAGTCGTCGGAGAACAGGAAGCAGTTAGTGGAGTTATAGGAGAAGTCTGCAGTGTAGATGAAAAGGAACGGTGCTAGAACCATTCCCTGCCAGGCCCCTGTACTGCAGACAACCCTGTCCAACACACAGCCCTCAGTTTTCACATACTGTGGTCAATTTATGCGGTAGTCCAGGATCCATGTGATGAGATGTTGGCCAACTCAGAATGGTGGAAAGGATGGTGTTAAAGGCACTGGAGAAATCAAAGAACACAATTCTCACAGTGCTCCCGGCTGGCTCCAGGTGAGAGAGGGAATGATGTAGGAGGTGGATTGAGGCATCATCCACCTCCAATGCCAGGCTGATAGACAAACTGAAGTGGGTCCAGTGAAGAGCTCACCAGTGGCAAAAGCTGCGCAAGGATCAGCCGCTCCATTGTCTTCATCAGGTGGGATGTCAGAGCCACCGGCCTGTAGCTGTTAAAGTCCTTTGGCTATGCGGTCTTCTGCAATGGTACCACGCAGGAACGTTTCCAGAGCTGTGGCAGTAGGATTAACAGTATTAAGAGTAGTAGTAGTGGTAACAAACGTTATGTTGCATGTAAACACGATAGTAGGCCATGAAGTCTGATAAAATAAAAAACTTCAAATACCAAGTTCACTGAATCACATGTAAATCAGGCGACAGGTCTGTGCCTGATTTGAGCAATTTCCTGGACCTGTTTTCTGATTTGGGATTCGTGTTATGTCCCTCTGGCCCTTCCATTACATGACTGGATGTCAGGTATCTGTTGTTGTAAGTCGCTTTGGATAAAAGCGCCTGCCAAGTAAAGTAACGGAAAGTAAAGTTAAACGTTATCTTGCTTTATTCAGATTGTGTTTTATTAGAAGAGAACTTTGAGAATTGAATGAGCGAAAGACTCTTCTGGACTCTGGATTCTTGTTTTTTCGTGTTGAGACAAATTGTTACTGGAGGAAGTTTTGTTGATGTCTGTCTGTTTTTCTTTGTTTTTATTCTGTCCTCATAGTGACCACAAGGCAGATGCTGACATTAGAGGCTACCATCTGATCCTCCACCACTCTCCTGCAGTCACTCGGCACCGTCTTGTCAATGCACCTTCCCCACTATGTTGTGACTGGCTCTCACCTGTCTGTCCGTTGCTGTAGTGTATGACTGCGAGTCCAATACTGACCAAACATTAAAAGGACATTAATTTACTTCTTTCTAGTGTAGTAACATTAGAAACGTTTATAGTTATTTAATTATTGAGGACCCCCAAAGACTCTTTAGCTTTACTGAAGGTCACATTCTAGGCCAGACATGGGCAAACTATGGCCTGGGCTTTTAAAACAGCTCGTCTAATATTGGTACGGAAATCTATATTAAAGACTGCGTTCATTTAGCTTTCTGTGCAATACTCGGCTTGTCAGTTTGTTCCAGGGACTTATTGTTTAGTCCCACTAGATGGGGCACTCCAGACACAATTGACCTTGCTGGAGTCTGCACTATCCTCTGTATTTACTCGACCTTTGCTACTGTATTGTAATAACAGTGAGTGAATGAAAAAAAAGAAAAGTTGACAGCGAGTGTTGAGTGTTTTTTTAATCATTTACACACAATTATGACAACAGTGTGTCTTCTTCCAAACACCACACACAATTTGTGTGAATACTTTATTTGAGAGTATGGTTATGGGATAATTTAGATTTGAGTTTTACAGGGAAACTACACAAATACTATAAACTTATTGCAGACTGAAAACATTTTGTACTATACACTCAGTCATGACCCCTGACACTGGGGGGTCCTTGGTGGATGTGATAATCCTGTTTGTTCATATATGTGGTCACTGACAAGCCAGTGCTTCTTTTTGATGAGGATGTAACCTCACAGTCCTTATCGGTGTCTAATGTGTTTAAGTGTGTGTAGTCCTTCGAAAATCACTGTGTGTAGAGTGTTAAAATAAGCGAGAGGTTCCTTACTCTTCTCAGGTCGTGGATCTTGATGCAGAGTAAATACAGGAGAGTGAATAAATTTAACACACAAGTTTTTATTTGCAAAATATTCTGAACTGAAAATAAAATAATAAATTCAACAGGCTGGTAATTCATATAACGCTTAAGTAGAAGGCACAGTCACACAGGCTTAAGTAGCTTGGAGAAAATGTTGATACAAAAATCAAAAATACACCTTAGTCCAGTTACAAGACCATAGCTCAAATCATGAAAAAAGCATATGGAGTAACTGGTGAGCATCACCTGGAGGAAATAAGTGGTGTCTTTATCAACACTTTTACCTTTTTAGTCCTAAAATTGGTAAATGGTCTGCGCTTATATAGCGCTTTTCTATCTAGATTGGTACTCAAAGCGCTTTACACTGCTTCTCATTCACCCATTCACACACGCACACACTCATACACCAATGGCAGAGGTTCAGTGTCTTGCCCAAGGACACTTTGACATATGACTGAAGGAGGCGGGGAATCGAACCACCAATCCTCCAATTGGTGGTTCTACCTCCTGAGCCACAGCCGCCCTACAAATGGACACAGATACATGTGTACACAAACAAAAAAATGTTTTCCTTCAGCAACAACCATTTGAAACTCAAGTGACGTCACCACTTTGTCATACAAGCAATTTAGTCTTTTTAACAAGTCCATTTACAAAATTTGCCTCAGATACACTTTACATTACAAGGTTTAAGACCTTACACAATACAAATATATACAAAATGACTCTCCAAAAATCAGTTTTGTTGATTTTACTTAACTAGGTTGTAACACACTACAGAGTAATAATGAAAACACTACAAAGTGGAGCATATATATGAAAATAAGTACAAATTCAGTTCTACATTATTCAGTTCAGTAATAACAAATGCTACATTGTTCATACAATAAACAATCACCTGCAGAACACCAACATACAAAACAAACAGTTTCCAAGATTGCTTACACAAATACTTTCTATTCTCTAAATCAGACCCCATATTAGATTGAAATTATTTTAATAGTGGAAAATGCAGTACAGAGATGTTACTTTACTGTCTTTTGAATGATGTAAATTTGGATTTAACCCTGGAGCATATAATAACTATTTTATTTAAATATTTTCTCACAAATATATTTCAATGTTAAAGAACAGGGTAAATCATTCCAATTATTTGAAGCAGGGTCTACTGAAATCTCAGCACAATGTTCATTTCCTTGATAATTATCTGGCTGTGACCATCTCCAGTACCTAAAAAAAGTTTAAATCAATATTAAAATATTAGAAATCACTGATATTCACATTTGTGAATACATCCATTATATATATGCAAACAAGTGCAGAAACACATTTATTTCCTTTGGGAGTCAGGTCTTGATGCTTGTTATCAAACAGTTTAAATAGGAACATTTACAGCTAATAATTAGTGTCTACCACAATTGTTTGGCAACTAGCCGACCGACTCCTCAAGATCCATTCACTTTCAGAGGATCTAATTTACTCACACAGATCTTTAATTCCGTGTCTAAAAAACAAAGAGAAGAGTCCAAGGTGACGTATAGGTGAGCGTGAAGATCAGGTGGGGAAGACACAATGAAACCGAGTCAGGAAAAAAGCAGGATGAAAAGCTTGCTGTGAACTGAACAGGATGAACACAACAACAAGCCGAATAGTGAAGGGTGATATTAAGGGAGTGAACGGGAGATAGCTGGGAACAATCAGTGAGGGAAAGGTGAGCTGAGGGCATGACCAGGGTGAATTAGGAAGCAACCAGGGAACAAAGAAAAATGGGCCAGGGAGTGCAAGAAAAAGATTGGTTGGTGGTCCATGATAACTAAATCAAACAACACATAACAAGTTCTTAAGCTGACAAATGTCAAATAGTGTTTACGTAAATATTTTAGCGCAACTATTGACTGCCATACACATGGTTGCCAATAGAAAGGGGAAGGAAGGCATTATTTTCTCTGGTATGGTGGGTTGTTATAGTATCTACAGGTTTTAAAGTGCACATTATTTATCAATGACGAAGATACTACTGTATTTGTCTCTTAGTCAATACCAATGAAAGTCAATAACAAACTGGAAGATGTCTTACGTTGAGTTGATTGCTGTTCCGTCAACCCATTTCCACGGTCCATCTGTCAGACCAATCCAGACCTCCAGACCAAATGAGCTGATGAATTCCTAGATTTTAAAGCAACTGTTAGTCATCATCTGTTATTTACCTTTTCTCTTTTTTGTCCTTTCAAACAAATTAGTTTTTAGTTTAATCACTTACAGTTTTGTCCAAGTGCCAACACTCACAAATCTAATGTAAAGCTCAAGTGTTAAAACTGACACTCACATTTGCAATACTAAAAACACAAATCATGCCTTTAAACACAACTAGCAATTAACTAGACATATTTTGCATTAAAGAGGAAACTCTTTCCTACAGAAAACACAGGAATCTGAAACCAAGACACTTTTAGCCATTTTCAAACACACCCATTTAGAAAACCACACCTATGTACTCATTGGGCTAATACACATCAGAGGACTGCTCTCCCTGCACGTGGCCCGTTCGCCCTCGTCTCAACCACTTTGTCATTTGACTGTTCTTGTGTGTACTTTGTGATCCTTGCTAGAACATCTGTGTTTGTTTGTTAGCAGTCCAGTTTACTCGTGCGTGCACCCCTTATTTCCTTTGGTTCATCTTGACGTCTAACTTAAGCGTGCACCCAGTGTTTTCGTTGTTTAGCGTTAGATTGCTGTGTTAGTGTAGTGGCTGTCGCGGACCCTCTTACCTTGGTTATACGTTTTCTTAGTCGCTACTGCTCTCGATAGAGCCCTCCCTTTGTTCTGCGTTTTGTTTTGTTTGGTGACTTAATTGTTGTATTTATCTTTTGTATTTTTCTGTAAGGGTTTTCCGGACATAGTCTGAGTATTTTTGTTGTATTGTTGTTGTGCATATGAAGCCTGCACCTTTCCTCTACTCATTAGAGCATTTCTATGTTACTTCTCAATCATACGAGCCTGGTCGTAACAGAGAACTATAACATTTTACAGATTTACCAGCACTAAAAAACAATAGAAGCCAGACAGAGAGAAAGAGACATTAGGTAGAGGACATGTAAGAGGTAGAAGAGGGCAAAAAAAAAGAAGACAAGCACTCTCCAACGAAATTAATCACCAATGTTATCAATCATTGATTCACAATGAGAGAGGCTGGACAGAGGATGCAACCCAACTCGAGGAAGAGTTCATCTGAGAGAGAGGAAGACCAAGAAATATCATTACTGGTGAAATTTGTTCAACCACTGTATTTTAGACCATGTTCTTGGGATGACAGTAAGGGAAGTGGGACAAAACCTAATTTGAGCAGGTTCTCTGTGGGACATCCAGAGGGGAGAACAGGTGATTGTTTTGTGCTGTACAACATGACATACAGTATACTATACATTGTAAACACTGTAATACCGTTTTATGTTTTGTTGTTTTCCTTGCACCTGGAAGGCACATTGAATTGCCTCTGTTTATGAAATGTGCTGTATAAATAAAGCTGCCTTGCCTTGCCTAACATTTATTAGAATACTGTTTTTGTTTCTTTCTAGAATTAAAGGACGACCAAATGAAGGTGAAAGGACTGCTCATTTGACACAGTTTATCAAAAATAATGTCATCCAAGACAACTTTGATGGAATCAACAGTGTCTCAGTCAACTATCGCTTACACATAAAAGACTTTGGGTGGTCTAGGGCAGTGGTTCCCAACCTTTTTTCCAAGGGACCCATATTTTTCATCTTTTCATATTTTACATCAGTCAGCGACCTCCCCCCCCCCGGGGCGATACTATCCGAGAAACATCCCGAAACATTTGCTGGGCGTGGCGCATCCACAAACCCCTTTGTCTCCTTTGTCTATCCAGGGAGGTGATGGAGGAGGACTTCAAAAACCAGGGAGTGTACATTGACAATAAACTGGACTGGGTTAAAAACACAAATGTACAGGAAGGGCCAGAATCATCTCTTTTTCTTGAGGTGGCTTTTGTCTTTCAACATCTGTAGAACAATGCTGAGGATTTCCTACGAATCTGTCACAGCCAATACCATCCTCTATGCTGTTGCATGTTGGGGTAGCAGGCTGAGGATTAGGGATGGCAACAGACTCAATTAACTTATTTGAGAAGAAGAAGAAGAAGAAGAAGAAAGGTAACTTGACGTCGTGGGGATAGAGCTAGTACACTCAAAGTGGTGTCATAGAGGCAAATGGTGTGAAAAATATGGGCAATACTGGATAATATTCCCACCCACTCCATGGTGTCCTGGCCAGTTATAGTATGTTATATCAGTGAGAAACTGAGAACACACCAAAATGCACCACTGAGCAGCACAAGAAATCTGTCCTTTCACTGTATAACTCCTCCATCTTATATGACAACTATTACACTACTGCAATACTTCACAGGCAGACTACATATACAGCTTGCTGTAATTCATGTCATCAAATCACAATATTGTATTATTGTCTTATCTATCTCAAGTCAATTTTAACATAGTGCAATCTGTATATATTATATATATATATTTATAGTGTATTTTATGGATTTTTTTTATTATGTATTAACTCTTATAGTGTATTGTGTAATGTTTTGTAAATGTATACCTCCTCCCTACTTAATTCTTTCCTATTGTCAAGACCAATTGAGACCTCATAATTTCCTCAGGGAATAATAAAGTATTTCTGATTCTGAGCTATCATACCACCCCTTCGAGAAACAAAACATAATTGGTTGTGGACGTCTATTCAGACCCCACACAAAGCCTTGATGTTGCAGAAGAATCTTAGTGACTTTGATTGTGCAGTAATGTGCTTCATAGATATTTTTTGTGTTGATTGTAGATATCACTTTGACTACACTAATCCTTTGCATTTACAATAAATATTTCCCCACACGCTCTGGATACCCTGTCCTAAATTATTCTATGTACTGTTCCCCTCTGTTGTGAAAATCATTTTTACTTCCTGTGTGTATGATCTAAACACAGTGCTTGCTTTTAAACAATAAATTGTGATTAAGGTTGAGGCCTGAGGTTTTGTGAATGTAGTTCACATTTTTGGATATGCGTGTAAGGTTTTGAGTTAATGGGTGGAGGTTTCAAGAAATGTCTTTTAGCAATTGTGCACATGTGCGTAGCGTGTAACGCACATGTGGTATGTCACTTTTGCCAGTGTTCAAAAGTTGAGAGTCCTGTGTGTTTTAACCTGTAAATCTATCTAGAAGTTATGTATAAATGTTATGTATAAGCATATATGTATATATCAGGAAGTGTGAAGGTACTCACTTGTTCCTCATGACTATTTATGATCACCAGCGATGCATTAAGATTTTCACAGGACAGTTTGCTGTTGTTCCAGTTTTCTTTTGATGCGGAAATTAAGTAGCAACTATTGCCAAACTTAGTCCATTTGTCCGGACAGTACATTGTCTCTGCGAGACATAACGACACAAAATTTTGTCACAACACTGCATTGTGCTGTTCAAAAGAGTCAGAATATACCTCGCAGCAAAAGCTAAAGCTCCTGATGAACATGTGATTTTTATTTGGATCACTTTACTTTGCTTGGCAGACGCCTTTATCCAAAGCGACTTACAGGGAGCTAGCGCTGGGTGTCTGGCTCAGGGACACACCTGGTAGTGGATAGATTAGGAGTCAGACGGGGTTCGAACCTGCGACCTTCTACTTCCCAGTCTGATGCTTTAACCATTGAGCTACCAGGCCGCTTGTGACAAAAATCAAGGGCTAAAAATACATTTAGCCAATTAAGAGAAATGTATTTCTTGGCTGTTAGCAGTCACTTTGTGAAGTTTTTGCTTTTAGCTTTAACCTTACTGGTCTAATATGTTTCCAGTCAGACTGGGTAATGACCTACACAATGCTAATGACTAAGCTAACAAAATACAATGTCAAAATGTCATCTAAATGTTACTGTGCTACAGTAAGGATCTTTTCGTGTAATTCCCTTAATTACAGTGAATACAAATACTTTAATTCCCCCAAGGGGATCAATAAAGTGATCATTCTTCTTCTTATTATTATTATTATTACTACTGCTTTAATCAAGAACATTATTCACATTTCCACTCACCAAGCTTAGTTTGTAATTCGTTTCTTTGTTTGGTGAGGCTTGTGTTGTTGGCCATTAAAATGTCTCTTTCTTCCAACAGCTGGTTTATCGTTTGGGTGAAGTTGGTGTTGAGGCTTCTCATTTCAGTGTAGTTTGACCGTAGTTTATCTCTCTCCATGGTCAGGTTGGTGTTGAGGCTTCTCATTTCAGTGTAGTTTAACTGTAGTTTATCTCTCTCCATGGTCAGGTTGGTGTTGAGGCTTTTGCCTTGAGTCACTGTCACAAGTGTTATTTGAAGGTAATTACTGAAAACTGGATAATGTTTAATAATTTAATAGATGGATTTTGAAAACTTACATAGGACCACCAGGACAATGACTGCAGCAAGGAGGAAAAGACAGAGCAGCACCTGACCCACGGCAGCAGTTCTGATAGGATTAATCTGTCTTGGAATTACATCAGCTGAAATAACAGCACAAATAAAAATTTGTGTACAATTTCCAATTAACAGCTACCATATTATTGTATTTCTCTACCACCCATTACACTTGTTCGTAAAACAATGATGTACTTTCACTGTGTACCAGCTATTTTTTACAAGACACTGTTGAAAACAAACATCCCTTCAAATTCCAGTGTACACATTATTTCATGTAAATAGGCACGAGATAAGTATACAATGACAGACAGAGAGTACATACTACATTGCAGTTGGTTCTTAGCAGTGTTGTCCTCAGAATCCTTAGGCAAACCCTTCTGTACCCAGCAGTTATCATAAATGACTGAATCATCGTTGCTGTCACAGACATCTTTATGACTGTCCTCATTCTCACTTTTCTGAAATCTAACTTTCTTGGTGAGATCTGGTTTGGCATAGATGTCCTCAGACATGCTTTTCTCGGACTAATGCAAAAGAGAATTACTCTGTTCTGCTAGGACCATTGCAATATTATTTTAGTATTTATAGTTCTGTCTGTCATATAGAAATGTGGAAGCATAACGTTTTTTTAATCCTACAGGTTTTGTTAAAGGGAAGAAAATAAGGAAAGAGGAAATTAGGTCAATAGGCGGAATGAAATTATGAAATGTACCGTAATGCAAAATGTAACCTTTTTGTATCTGTTAATACCAGTAAAAGCCTGAAGATGTTCTACAGTTGTTCTGCTATAGATGTAATTGTTATCATAAATTTATAGGTCAGTATCTCTGTAAGATAAATTCATGGTGAAGGTTTATTAGTGAAAATAATTCAAAATAATTTTACGGGTACAACAGAAACTAGATGTGGTTATACATTTTTAGATGGCAATGCTCAGTTTGTTCAGGTTAAGTGTGTCAGTGCAGAGTGTACTTTGTAGACAGGCTCTCTATCTTAACAAAACGGGAAGCATTCATGTGCAGGTGCAGCTGAAACGGTTCATCTGGCGAATGTGGTTAACTAAAATTATTAAACCCACCAGCCCTGCCCTTAGTTTCCTGTTAAGAAGAGAAAGAATTGTTCAGTTGTTATTGTTACAATTTCAAAAGTCTCTTAGTCACTATAGGACCAAATTTGAACTTGGATTATAAGTAAACATTATGGACCAGTCAGAGGAGATCTATGCCAATGTGGAGCGACCATTAGACTGTCATAACAAGTGGAAAAGGCAGAGAGAAAGCTCAAAACATATTTATGAAAATGAAAAGAAGTTCCCCGCTTTGGAGCCAAACAGATCTGGACCTGCAGCTTTAGGTAATGAACACGACACAACAACAGATACTCAGGTTTCTTCTAATATTTTATACATGCAGACACATAGAAACAGAAAAAAGTGTGATGTTAAGTATAACAAAGCCAAATCCAGAAACAATACATTAAGAAAGTGAAAAAGAAGTAAAGAGGAACAATGTAGTTTCATTTTTGGCCTCATGCATAATAATTAATGGAGATGTTAGTTTTGTACATGCACTGTAAACCTCTGTAGAATTAATATGGTATTATAATTAATATAATATATTAAGTATAACCGGTAACCGTATATTGCAGAACGTCCACACTGTGTGCAGATGTGGTCTTAAGTGTCTGTAGATTTAGTTCTTACCTACAAACAAATAAAAAAATGAATGAATGTCAGAATGGTGAAAACCACTTAAGTAAGTTTTAGAGAAAAACTTCCCAGTGAGTCCCAGACCAAGTTGTCATCACAATAAAAACAGTATATTTACGGATATTACAAATCTACAGTACTGTAATATTTGTTGTGTAAGAGCATGCTAGTGGCTGTAAACTGTGGTAGTTGCACAAATTGTGACTTGTCAGAGCAGAGAAGCACTGTTGAATCTAATAACATCAATCATGGTTTAGATCCAGTAAATGTGAGCTAGTCCAGCTCACCAGTACAGACACACCAGGACCCTCCTAAAAGGAATTAAACACACAGTCACTGGTTCAAATCCCAGACCAGCAAAAGTCAATTTTATCATTTGGTAGCTGCTGGGAAGCAACTACTGCTACCTCATCAACACCCTCGTCTTATACTATTTCTGCTGCTTCTGGTATATGTTCAAGAATGTACAACTGTGAAATCTGCAAAATGTGAAGGAATGTGAGTACTTACTATCAATTACATGAACAAATGCTGTTGTAGTGTGGAGAACAACCTAAATGTTGTAGAGAATGTCAGTGTGGGTTTGAAAACTTTAAATGTCCTTTGGTACCACAGCTGTACTGCAGTGGCAACAAGTTAGGCTATTGTTCTGAACAACCTCCAGGTGTGAATGCACTGATTTTCAATTTGATTACTGGAGTCACCAGGGCTGTTTCTGGGTCTGTGGAGGCCCTGTGCAAGATTATTTAGGGGGTCCCAGTTTTGAATCTTTATAACAAATTTAAACCCTTCAATTATCTGTTGCAATGCATGATAGTAGGTTCTCAAACCTAAAATTAAAAACATAATTCAAGATTTAAACAAGATTCAAACTGGTTTATTACATAATGAACATAATTATGTAAAGAGCAGAAGTGCCCAAACCTTTTTAAAAACTAGAAAATATGATGATGTGACGATACCTGTAGAAAAGAGTGGCAGCAAAGTGACTTACAAATGCAGCTTTCAAACCAGGTAAATGCAATTAGGACAATTTGAGTTTTAAAATGTGAATGAAGTCACCCAGTAATAATAATAATTTAAAAAAATTAAACGTGGTCACGAACCCAGGCCTCCGACATGCCAACGCAACAACTAGTTGAGTTAACGTAAAGACACAGAGTAATGAAGATGTCTGGTTAAGAGCAAATGCAATGCGATACATGAAACACTTCCCAACAGTTTACAACAGTTTTTGTCAACATTACAGAGCAAACATAATCTGAGAGATATTTGAATTACATGTAATTCTAATAATATAAGCAGTAGCTTGGGGGCCCCCTAGTGGCCCTGCATAGTCCGCATAGCACAAGAAACAGTACTGGGAGGGACTGACTGACAAATGCAGTCATTCATAGCCATGCTGGTAGAGTGGCTTAAAATGTGAATGAATTGGGATTGGGTTTTCAAATTAGGGAACAAACTTAAAAATACACATCTTTTCTCCTTCAGGTGCACGATACGTAAAGAGGAGCTGCAGAGTTGCTGCAGTGTGTCTGGCTCTGCTGTGTTTCCTGCTGGTTGGATTCATAACTCTGGTTTTCCTGTGTGAGTAATTTGTTAGCATGCTGAAGAAGTACTGCACAAGTAATGCTGATTCATATTTTCTGTCTGTTATGTACTAAACACAGTTATCCAAGCTAAATCAGAGTGGAAAATGGAGATGCTCCTCTCGCACAACAACCTGACAGGAGAGAGAAACCAGTTACAGATAAGGTACAATAATCTGTCTGAAGAATGCGACCGGTTACAGATCGGTTACAATATCCTAAATCAAAAGCACAACGAGCTCCAAAAAAAATTTGAAGGCATTGTCAAAGACCTAAATGAAGGTAATTATTTCTTTCTTATTTTTTTGAAAAATGTTTATAACTCAAAGTCATGTTTTTCGCCATTTTGCTAGTTCTTCAAAATTTAATTTAACACTCACACTGTCCAAGACTGAATCATTGTTCCTATGATATACATTTCTTCCAATTTAAAACAGCTATGCAGTTACACAGATGGATATATTTCAGCGGTAGTTTCTATTACATTTCTTCAAGTAAGAAACTCTGGCAAGAAAGCAGAAATGACTGCCTGCAGAAAGGAGCAGACCTGGTGATTATCAACAGTGACGAGGAGCAGGTTTGTGTCCGTTTCTTGAGTGTTCATTCTGTGTGTCTAATTCGTTCTTTGATTGATTCTTTTTTTTAAACACAGTGTTAAAATTGTTGTTGTTACCTTGCTAACATGTTTCGACTACAGCTGTAGCC
>JAUMTR010270148.1:0-15747 GCA_032270685.1 Microctenopoma stevenorrisi | reverse complement strand
GACTGGTAAATCGAGAGCCTCGCCTTTTGACTCAGCTCTCTTTTCACCACAACGGACCGGTGTAGAGTCCGCATTACACTGGTGAACAAGACCTTGAGATACTTAAACTCCTCCACTTGAGGCAGCACTCTGTCCCCAACTAGGAGAGAACAATCCACTCTTTTCCGGCTGAGAACCATGGTCTCGGATTAAGAGGTGCTGACTCTTATCCCTGCCGCTTCACACTCGGCTGCGAACCGCTCCAGTGAGAGCTGGAGATCATTGCTGGATGACGCCAACAGAACCACATCATCCGCGAAAAGCAGAGATGACATTCTGAGGTCACCAAACAGCACCCCCTCCGCCCCTTGGCTGCGCCTAGAAATTCTGTCCATAAAAGTTATGAACAGAATCGGTGACAAACGGTAGCCCTGGCGGGGTCCAACTTCAACAGGACACGAGTCCGACTTATTGCTGGCAATGCGAACCAAGCTCCTGCTACTCCTGTACAGGGACTTAGTGGCTCCTAGCAGCGAGGCCCGTACCCCGTACTCCTGGAGCTCACCCCACAGGATCCCTCGAGAGACACGGTCGAATGCCTTCTCCAAATCCACAAAGCACATGTGAATCGGTTGGGCAAACTCCCATGCCCCCTCCAGGCTGGTCCAGTGTCCCACGGCCGAGACAGAATCCGCATTGTTTCTCTTCGAACTCTCTTCTCCAGCACCCCTGCATAGACCTTACCGGGGAGGCTGAGGAGTGTGATCCCCCTGTAGTTGGAGCACATCCTCCAGTCCCCCTTCTTGAAAGGGGGAAGCAGCACCCCGGTCTGCCAATCCAGGGGAACTGCCCCTGATGTCAATGCAATGTTGCAGAGACGTGTCAGCCAAAACAGCCCCACAACACCCAGAGCTTTAAGGAAACCCAGATAGACCTCATCCACCCCAGGGGCCCCGGCACCTCAGAGTTAGAGCCCCCGATATGGACGGGCCCACCCCAGAATCCCCCGGCTCTCCTTCCACTGGGGAAGACATGCTGTTGGGATTGAGAAGATCCTTTACTTTGCTTTGCTTGGCATCCTTAAAGTATTCCTTTCACCGCTCAACGACGTCTACAGTTGAGGTCAGCAGATCCCCACCTCCACTGTACACAGCGTTAGTGGAGCACCGCTTTCCCCTCCTGAGACATTTGATGGTTTGCCAGAATCTCCTCGGTGCCGATCAAAAGTCTTTTTCCATGGCCTCCCCAAACTCCTCCCATACCCGAATTTTTGCCTGATGGCCTCCCGCTCCCTAGGTGTCCACCACCGACTACGGAGATTGCAGCCACGAGAGGCACCGACAACCTTACGGCCACAGCTCCGCACTGCCGCTTCGGCAATGGAGGCCCGGAACATGGTCCATTCGTACTCAATGTCCCCTGCCTTCTTCGTGATAAGCTCGAAGTTCTGGTGGTGGTGGATGAAGATCCTTCTGTCCGGTTCCTCTGACAGACGTTCCCAGCAGACCCTCACAACATGTTTAGGCCTGCCTGGTCTGTCCGGCAGCTTCCCCCGCAATCTGATCCAACTTACCACCAGGTGGTGATCAGTTGACAGCTCAGCCCTTCTCTTCACCCGAGTGTCAGATCAGAGTGCAGATCCGATGACACAACTACAAAGTCGATCTTCGAACTGCGGCCCTGGGCACCCTGGTGCCATGTGCACTTATGGACGCTCTTATGCTCAAACATGGTGTTCGTTATGGACAATCCATTACTAGCACAGAAGTCCAATAACTGAACACCACTCGGGTTCAAATCGGGGAGGCCGTTCCTCCCAATCACGCTTCTCCAGGTTTCACTGTTGTTGCCGACGTGAGCGTTGAAGTCTCCCAGCAAGACAATGGTGTCCCCAGGGGCAGCGCGTCCTTCAGGGACCCCAAGAAGGCCAAATACTCCGAACTGTTGTTTGGCGCATACGCGCAGACAACGGTGAGAGTCCTCCCCGCAACACGAAGGCGCAGTGAAGCAACCCTTTCGTCCAACGGGGAGAACCCCAACGTACAGGCACTGAGCCTGGGGGCCAAGAGCAAGGCCACCCCTGCCCGGCGCCTCTCACCCACAGCAACTCCAAAGTGGAACAGTTCAGACTCCTTCCCCATCAGAAAAGTGACATTCCATGTCCCAAGAGCCAGTTTCAGCAACCGAGGGTCGGAACGCCAGGGCTCCGATCCTTGGCCATCACCCATAGCTCTGCGCACCTGATGCCTCTGGCCCCTCTTGCAGGTGGTGGGCCCACAAGAGAGCGGAGCCGCATCGCTTTTTCGGGCTAAGCCCAACTAGACCCCGCGGTCCATGGTCCAGTCACCAAGCGCTCGCCGGAGAGCTCCCACCCCTGGCTCCAGGGTGGGGCTGCGGGTACCCTTTCCCGGGCAAGGGAAACACGGCTCTTTGGTTTTTATTCTCCATTTGGGTCGTTTTGGATTGAATTAGTCTGGATCTTCACCTCTGACCTGTTTGCCTTGGGAGACCCTACCAGGAGCATATAGCTCCCAACAACATAGCTCTGAGGATCACTAGACCACGCAAGCCCTTCTGCCACGTCAAGGCCTTGATCCCAGAAGGGGCATCTTAAAACACATTTTACTCATTTGTTTTTATTTTATTATTGCAGTATTTGTTATGTTCGTGTTACTCATTATTTTTCTCTCTCTCTGTTCTCCAGGGGTTGTGATGGTGGATACAGACACTGTGGTCTGGCTCCTACACAGTACACCCCAGTTTCCTGAAACAAGAGAAAGTAATAAATTCTATCCTGACAGTGGAAAGAAAAATGCTCAGACATTTATCTGTGTAACATTCCCTGAAGAAGAGTTAAAGAACATAGGTATTTCACTTGCTAATATTTACAGTATGTACAGTATGTTTGGTTCTGGATTAATTTAAAAGTGAAATATATTTCTTGTACTATTGTTTACAGAGAAACATCTTCAGAATATCAGAGCTCATATTTTTGACTCAGCAAACACTGATAAGTTTTCTGTAGTCATCGAGGATTCTCTGACGTCAAAGGCCAAAATAAATAAAAAAACACAACTCTGCCAGGACCTGAGGTGAAAGGACAAAAATGACTTTAAATGTTTCTTTTCTGGGATCTCAGCTGATACAGAAGGTGAGATTTCTACTTATCAAACGTACAAGCAAGATTTTTGTTGCTCAGATAACATGTTTTATTCATCTTTCATTGTTGGTGCTGAAAACACAGTGTTTCAACACAAAGAGAAAAAAATAATAAAGCAGTATGAATAACATGGATACA
The DNA here is from genome assembly GCA_032270685.1 of Microctenopoma stevenorrisi. NCBI lineage: Eukaryota > Metazoa > Chordata > Actinopteri > Anabantiformes > Anabantidae > Microctenopoma > Microctenopoma stevenorrisi. The sequence goes on along the minus strand of JAUMTR010270148.1, from coordinate 12,470 downwards.
CTGTTAATATATTCATATATTAGTTTATAATACAGGACAGTTTATACTAAATCAAACCAGAACCAGCATATTTAGAGTATCTTAAACAAATACCTATTATCTCTAAAGATATCCTAGTTTAAAAAGCTCAGTTCTTCTGTCCTGACTGTCAGATGACTTATACATGTTATTACTCTCTTTTTCAGTGGGAGACCTTTATGTCACTATTGCAGAGGCACTCAAGAGTGATTTGTTTGCCCAGACCTGGGGTGACCAGAGAGGCAGGAGTGGTTCCTACTGTCCAGACACAGGACACAATGTGTATAATGTTTTGTCAGTAAAATCTGACTCGTTGCATGTTAAGTGGGAATGTACATCAGATCACTCCAAGTGGTGCGTGTCTGAAGATAATGACTGGACCTGCATTGCTGATTCAAACAGAGCAGACTCACAATCAAAAAGACCTGGAGGAGCTCTGTGCATCAATAACAAAGCTGTAAAAGATGCATTCAAAGGTTAATAGATGAACATGAGGAGTGTCTCACGGCAGGGGGAAAAAGAAAAAATGTTTCAGGAACTGGAAGCTCAGCACCAACGAAGAAGAGTTAACTTAACCATAATAATAATACAATAAAAATTATGTGAAGAAATAAAGCAAATAAAAATCACACTTCACATTTGTTTGTTATTTTATTTAGCAGAATATTTGTTATGAATGGAAATGACCCAGAGAAAACCTGTTACAGAGCACAAACAGCTGTGTCTTCTGTACGTACCGTGTCCACCTGTCTTTCTTCTCCAGACTGTATATTTCATAAATGTTTGACAGGATTCAGTTCTGTCCAAAATCATAGTTAGAATTAGATTTGTGAAAATAATTTATTTCTATCGAAATATAATTCCTTATTATTAGTTAGTCAAATCTTGTTATTTTTAATTTACTTGTTCAGTTTCAATGTGCATCTCTTTTTTCTTTGTGATTTATACTAGATTTATTTCTCTATATACCATTTTGACTCTGCAAACAATGATGAGTTCTCTGCAGACAGGAAGAACTTTCATAATGTTTGGAGACGTCAGATGGTGATCTAAATACGAAAGAAAATCTCTTCCAGGACTTTACATCAATGGATAATGACAAGTTTGAAATATTTAGAAAGAATTATTTAGAAAAAAATATTTCTGCTTATTGAACATACACATTTAAATTATTTGGCTGCAGTATAGGTCATGAACCCGCCTCCTCCTTATTAGAGAATGGGACTGAGGTCGGAATAAAATTAAAATGCTCTCCTTAGAAAAAAACATTTCAAGGTGTTGGGATCACTATGAAAACTATTTTATCTCATGTACTTACTTTGTTGATCTGCCTGTTCCTATGTGTTGATTAAAGCATAGCACATACTAAGCAGCAGAAGTGAAGGACAATCCCACGCCCTGCAACTCTTTAAACAAAACTTTGTTTGAGAGAATATCCTGTTCTCTCCGACACACAGCTGCCTCTTGATAATAGGCTGAACATGTGACTACTACTCAGCTATTTTTGTAACCAACTTGCCTATGTTATCTGTTTTGTAATAAAAGGTGCAAGGAATTGGGCAGAGCTCAGAGCTAGTGGAGACTGTTCAGCAGAGCACTCTCTATCTGTTCTCCTTGTACAAGAAAAGACTCACTTTGTCTGTCTCTCTTCTTTGTGCATTTAATAAGTGTTTTAGGTGGATGAACCTGACACAAGGGATGCATTTTGCCATTTTAATTAGTTCTTATCACATTTATTGATTTGGGTTCAAGGGCTCACGTTTCTCATAGATGTATTTTAATTATAAACTAGATACTTTAAAATTGGGGTGAATCGTCTTGATTGACAGCTTTGATTGACAGCTGAGGTTACGGAGAAACTTTTGTATCTTGCGTGGAGCAGGCGTTTTCAGGAGAGAAGTCAAAAGAAGAAGCTAACATCAAAATATTGACTGGGTTTGAAACTATCAAGATGAGTTGTTCAGCAGTACACGGTTAACGGCCAGGCTACATAGCAGTTAAGAGGGGGTTGTACTGACGAGCGGGACAGCTCCCCGAGCGCCCCCCAAGGGGGGGTGGGTCAAATGCAGAGAATAAACAAACTAAAGATGAATAATATGACATCTCCTGATATTTCTCCCGTTTTTTCAAACAATCTGTAGCCACAAAAAATAGTTTTCTGTGCATTTCTACTCTTGGCTTTATTACAGTGCCATCACAACAAACAAAACATTGTTTTATCAGGCTACATACAGTATCTATCTGTCTCAGGCTTTCTTCTCCAGACATATCAGTTTCCTACATACATGTTTGATAGGACTCAGTTTATTTTATAAAATGATAAGATGAGAAAAACTGAGCTGTGTAGCAGTGGTATCACTAGATGGCAGTTGAGTGGAACATGGCAGAATTGACCTTATGTGCAGATGGCACAACACCTGTCCTGATATAAAATAGTGTACATGAGAACTAGTATTATAGATATAAGTCCTGATAAGCCTCATCAGCAAAGACAAACATTTTGGTGCTAACTTTAAATTTCAAAATGTGCAATATAAAGTCATACAAACTTTAAATTTGAACTTGAACACTGTCTCAACAACAAACTGCAGGTATGACCCTGATCTCATGCGATTTGTTTTACCAGTCACTCTCTGTAGAATTGTCTGCTTGTTGGTACATTTAACTTCTTCCATGTGTGCGAGAAAAGTTTTGGTTTTGATCTTTTACTGTGTGGTGACAGAGCTCAGAGGGTAGGAGTGATTGTAGACTTGAAGGTGGGTGTTCCGGGAGGAAAGGGATGTTGACAGTTCACAGTTTGGGCTCCTTCTAGAGAATAGACACTCACTAGTGTACATGCATACAAAAGACGAAACAGGAACAGTGTATTCACAAGGTTATACAACATACAATAGGGGGAAACCGGGAATGAACAGCCCTCAGATCACGAGAAGGGCTGTGTTTTTAATGTCCAATTAACCCTTTAAACCGTGTAATAGCTAACATGGCAATAACACAAAGGCTGATCACAGGTGCAGATATTTTTAAACACAACTATTACAAACTATAATAGTTATAATGACATTACTATATCACGGTCAATACTATAGATCAAATCTTAGACTTACTTTTCCAGGTTACTGATCTGTTTTTATTTCAAGTAAAAGGAAGCTTCTAAGTAAATGTTTGAGGAGTACAATGTTTGAACAATACTGTACACAGTGATCAGATCAACAGTCATACTGAGTAGGTTGAGTCAATTTACTAATCTGACGCAATGTGACTCAGACAACATCGTGACTGGCGCCACGGCGGCTTCACATCTTAACTTCTAGTTTCCGAGAAAGAAGTTCCATCGTCATGACTCAGTGATATAACAGAAATCAGCCAGCTAGTACTACACAAACACAACTGAACATGTGCACACACAAAAAACGTCATGTGTTTTAAGACTTGAAAGATGTACTTTATCAATGTTAACAGTTAAACAAGCTTCAGAATTCAGTGTTTTGTCCAAGGACATGAGGCCATGAGGAGCCATGAACCAAAAACTACTTCACCAGACTAGTACTTGTACGTCAGACCGGTTGAATACATTCAACTCTTTGTAAGTCAGAAGACCTGGAACCTGGAGGTGGGTTATCTGTACGGAGCTGTGGTAAACTGTGGGATCAATAAAGTTCTATCTTATCTGATCTTATCCTAAAATCTGTCCCCCCCTCCACCTGTCAGTGGATCTACAACCTCCTGACCAACAGGTCACAACAGGTGAAGATGGGAACAGTGACTCATTCACATGAACACTAGGGCTTCACAAGGCTGTGTCCTCTCCCCTCTCCTCTTCCCCCACTACACAAATGACTTTGAGGCAGTAACACTCATTAACAGCTGGTTGCTGCTGCTATATGGACACAAACTGCACACGACTTACAATACTGCACCGATACACACACTCACTGTCTTGTTTTTCTGTCTCTGTGCCACACTGGTTATAATTTATTGTGTGTAAATCATCTATAGATTTTCCACATGTATGTACTGTCCTAAAAGAGCCATAAAAGACCAGAGACAAATGCTTTGTACGTGCAGCCTACTTGGACAGTTAAGCTGATTCTGATTCTGACCTTGCTGTCTTGAGTCAGAGAAGTGCTGGGCTTCAGCAGCTGTTGATGTCTGTGTATGAAGATCAGTACAACATCAAATAAATACTGATATAAAACAAGAGTATAATGTTTATCTAATCCACCAAGAGGATGCAAATGTTCCTGTTTTCAATCAGTCAATGATCTTGTACATATCTTTATCTGGTTTTAAATTTCCGATAAAATGACTCATGGTGTTGACATCTACAGGCAGAGCTGCAGGCTGTATGCACAAGCTAAAACCCTAGCACGCAGGGTTGGTATGTGTTCTGGTGCTGTGAAGATATCCTTGTTGCACTCTATTTCTGCGTTTAAGACTTAGAAATATCAGCTTTGCCTTCATTAACAAGGCATTTTTGAAGGAGCCTCAAACCTCTGAACAGCAGCAAAGAGCAGACTTGTATCTGTGGACTGTTTGTGGCGAATGAAGATTTAAATCCTTGTCACATTTTCCTGAAACCCATTTCAAAGATGCATCTCGTTGCATCAATATTCATAAGGACACACAAATGTGGAGGATGAGTAAGAGGTTGATCTTCTATAGAACTGGCACATTTTCTGAACCAGATACGAGGCATAAACAGACAATAGATTCATTATGAAGAAAGACGTTGGAACCCAGAACGGTCCAGATGTTTCACACATGTTAAACAAGCAGCAAACACTAAAGTATTCAGCTGAAAATATTTATCAAACTTCCATGTTTATCACTTACTCGAGGCTATTTACTAAACTTTCATGTTTAGTAAAGTTAAGTATTTACTTAATACCAGGGGCCATTAGCTACACCTTAATATTTAGTAGAATTAATTGCATTTTTAATGACATTTATTTATTTTTTTACATTTTGTAAATACAACTGAGGTAAAAATCACGTGGCATCAGAAGAATTGTTTGTTCAGTGAAACACACGAACCATAAAATGGACAAAGCCTGGCGGCCTGGTATCTCAATGGGTTAAGCAACAGACTGGGACGCAGAAGTTCATAGACTCGAATCTTCGTCTGACTCCTGTGTCCTTGAGCCAGACACCCAGCACTAGCTCCTTATAAGTCGTTTTGAATAAAAGCGTCTGCCAAGCGAAGTAAAGCTTTTCTCCTATTAACTTCATAGAAAGTTGACCACTGTAAGAACACGTGCCAGAGGTCTAAACCATACGCAGGCAGTCGCTGGAAGCCAGTGCAGAACTATGAACAGCAGTGTGACGTGTCCTTTTGGATCTCGTGGCGAGGTGTAACTGTGTTTAGTGGTAACCTGGCCGATAGGATACTGCAGTGGTCAAGACAAGAGATGTCAAGTGCTTGAAGAGAGAGCTGTGCAGCAAATTCAGACAAATAGGGTCAGATTTTTGCGTCTGCCAGGCGAAGTAAAGATAAATATCAGTACATGTGTTTGATTTGTGATTCTGTCCAGTAAAATACAATAATTCACATGTATGTTTGCATCACGGTTTGTCATTTGCATGTGGAAATCAAACACTAGTTTTCAGTTTAGATATTGGATTTTTTCTTGAATCCACACTATTAAACAGTGTTAAAACCAGTTTGAACCATAGTGAATCTTTTCCGTCCCATATTTATGCAAATGTCTGCAGAGCTGTTATATAAGCAACAGACTGCGCAGGTAAAGATCAGAGTTCTCTTCTATCAGCTAGATGGTGAGTTTAAGTTCATTCCTGTAATGATCACAATGATCGTGATTATAGTTTAGTTATGTAGAAACATTTTTTAGGAGACCACATCATGTATAGCTAATACTCTGTAAACCGAGAACAAAATGGAAATCGTCCAGTTCATTGACAGTAATCCTCAGTTCATCTACTGAAATACTAGATTAGATCATGACAGCTCAGTGATTTACCTGTTGGTATTTTTGGATAATAATCCAGTGGTACGGCTCGTCTTAGCTTCAGCTTTGTCAACAAATATTTGTTATCACAATTTAAAGTGATTGATCTCTTCCTCTGACAATGTGGGATATCACGTCTGTTGTGCCATCTCAGGAAGTCGTGTGGAAGGTTGTCCTCGCTGTCGGTCTGCTCTGCTGGAGCTCTGAGGGGCAAATATCCTGCAAAAATGAAAATGGTGGTGCAGTGGACTGGTAAGACACCTAATAACATTCAAGTAACCTAAATACTACGGAGCATTCACAGGTCAGCAGCAGTAAAACGTAGCGAAATATGAAACTCTTCAACACCAACACCCGCAACTAAACTGCTTCACCCGACTCCATTTCTGTCAATATAATGATCAAATGTTTACAGTTAAGCTACTTTTGTTCACTAAAGTATCCAATATGCATTTGTGAGTCTAGAGATTTTAAAGTGTTTTATAAATGTTTGAATTTTCTCTTTTTGTTCTTTTGCGTTTCTGAATTTTCAGGTACATATTATACAAGGCACCAAAAAGCTTTTGCTCTATTTACATTGATCCAAGTATGAACAATGGATTTAAAAAGAGCACCAATGATGTCAACCACCAAGATGGTGCCCTGGCGAGAACTTTAAAACCGATTCTCACTAATGTAAGTACCTTTATATACTCCTTGGTCTTAATATATTATTTACAGTTTTTTACAATTGAACAATTTTAACTACAGGGCACAATTTTGCAAATAATGAGCAAAATAAAGCGCTGCAGTCAAAACTACATAAACAAAAGCCAACTTTAGCCCCAAATTGTCAACACTTATGTCCCCTGTCTAAATGATTCCTCCAACCAACCAAACATTGCAAATGCTGAGATTTGGACACAGAGACATGTTCAGAAATAAGTTAGGTTGAAACTAATCAACAAATTCTAAACCTTTGGGAAACAGAATGACTCACGTCATCTGACCACAGCGCCTCCTCACTTCACATGTGAAATCTTCCCCCTACCGTAAAGAAGCGTCTCCATCCCTGTGTGAGGTTTATAATCTGTGTTGCATGGACCAAGGATGGTGGTGGAGAAATCCATTTCTTGTGATGGCAGCACACATTGTAATTATTCTTTAGTGTTGGTCAATCTGGGGAGTTTAATATTTCTCACTGATTCTGATTGATGAGTTAACTAAGTAGTCAGGAGTCAGGGTTTGTGTTAAGGACCCAAGAGCACTCGGACAAAAGCTATATTCTATTCTATTCTTTGTCTTGTGCATCACATGTAGAGCCCAGAATGTGGATACGCTGCCTACAGTGATCAACCACCTCCCAAAGGAAGTCTAAAGGCCAGGGTCAAGTCTGTGCTGTCCAAAGTGCTGCCCAAGCTGAAAACAAATAGAAAGAAAAGAAAGGAAAGGGAGCAGTGTGGCCACAGCAAAGATTAGTAGAAAGAAGTCTTCTTCATGTGAAAGTTTGTCAGCTTGAGGTCATTTTTTATAGATTTAGCTTCATTGTATGGCTCCAATCAACTGCTACTCCGAAACAGATTTTACCTCTAACTGAAATTGGCTGTGATTTACCAGACATTTGTTTACTGGTTCTTATTAATGTAATATAATTATGTGTACAAGTGTGACCTGCCTCAACCACTCTGAAACCTTCTGCCCAGTCTGACATGGACATGATGTATATAGTGTTTATATAATGTAATATGATTTAACATACACATTGATCTTGTGCTGCTGTATGTGTTACTTTAATGTGATTCTCATTTAATTCAGATTTGAAGAATTGACAGTATATGTGACTCATTATTTCTCCCTCCTCATGTTCCACAGGGGTTTTGATGGTAGATAAAAACACTGTGGTCTGGCTACTGCACAGTACACCCAGATTTCCTGAAACAAGAGAAAGTAATAACTTCTATCCTAACACTGGAAAAGAATTTGCTCAGATATTTATGTGTGTAACATTCCCCGTGAGAGAGTTACATAAAATAGGTAAATAATCCGCTAATGTCCTAATATGTAAAGTATGTTTTATTCTGATTGAATTCAAATGTAAATTATGTTTCTTTTCTTACTGTTTACAGAAAAACATCTTCAGAATATCAGAGCTAAGATTTTTGACTATGCAAACCCTAAAAACTTTTCTGTAGACATCGAGAATTTTCGTAATGTTTGGACGTCATATGACGATATAAATAATCAATCACCACTCTACCAGGACCTGACCTCTAAGGATAATAGGACATTTAGATCTTTCTTTTCTAAGGTCTCACGGACGACAGAGGGTGAGATTTCTACTTACTAAATATACACAACAAGATTTTTACTGCTGGGATAAAATGTATGATGTTTTATTCATCTGTCATTGTTGGTGCACATGAAAACACAGTTTCAGGATGTTTGAATGCAAGAAAAGAAAAATGAATGAATACAAAACAATAAGAATTACACATAGAAACTCATCGTCCATGATTAATATATTCTGGGTTCATAATACAGGAGTATTTCATTCATGTTCTGTTCGGTAAATCTATGAATACTTTTTATTTTTCAAAAAGATAAAAAAAAATGCTTCTGTTAAGTGGAAGTTATACAGATGATTTTTATTTTCTCTCTTGCAGTTGGAGATCTTTATGTGACTACAGCCGAGGCACTTGAGTGTAGTTTGTACGCCCAGACCTACGGTCGCCAGCCATTAAAATGTGGTTCCTACTGCCCAGCTGAAGGATACAGGGTCTATAATATTAAGTCAATCAACTGTGCTCTGGGTGAGTGGAACAGGGGATCAGATCACTCCAAATGGTGTGTGTCTGAAGTGAACAACTGGACCTGTATCGCTGATTCCAACAGAGCAGAAACACAGTTTAACAGGCCTGGGGGAGCGCTGTGCATCGACAACCCATCTGTAAAAGAGGCATTTATGAGGTTGTTAGAAAACACACCCCCTGACAACAGAAACCCCAAGAGACCCAGAGAAAACACACCCCTGGCAAGAAGAAGACCAAGAGAAGAGAGTGGCAAAAAATAAACGAGCAGCTGTAGTTGTACTGATTGTTTATAATTTCAGAATTACGTTTTTTCCGTGGTGTCACCTGAACGTGTCATTTTAAACAATGCAGTAAAATACTGTCCACACTCAGATAAGATTGTTTGCTACAGTACAATACTGATACAAACAGGATGTCAAGCACCTCAGTGTGGTAAAGAATCACGGGGCTGTAAATTTAGAAAAGTTGACATGTTAAACTTTACGTTCCTTAAATCAAATCACAGAAACTTTACATAAACAGATCATGTGGATCAGCATCATACTAGATAATGGGAAAGTTGTTTATGCTTATTCTTTTTCTTTCTATGCAGTATAATCTATACGTATAAATCAGTATGTATCAGTAAAAAACATACAATGACGTAGAATGAAATGTATTTCGGTCTAAAAAGAACGTATCATTAATCTATATTTAGGGCTTTATTTTTACTTTCCTCTTTTTTGTGAACCTCAGACGTGTACACATGTATTTTCCAATTTATCTTTTATTCTAGAATAAACTACATGTCAGAAATGTATCTAATCAATCTGACACATTCAAAAATGAGCACAAAAAATGTACTTTTACATTCATCTAATAAAATAATACTGTAACACTCACAGTCTGTCTGCATGATGAGCAAGTAAGAACAAGGAACAGTACTGAAGACGTGACCTGTCCTGTGACTTATTGATCATCTGTTGAGCGTCTGATGGATAATTTAACTGTTCCTACATCAGCTCATTTACAGGATGGGATGTTCCTCAGAGATCCGACGTCAGCAGCAGCAGGATGACTCAGTGATACTGTAGAGTAGTGGTGGGCGGTATTCAGAGTATTCTGCTGATAACGATACTTTTGATGATATAACAATATGCAGAACAAGTGCTTGTAAATCATTTGACAGCAGAAACATAATAGATGGATGTTTCCGTGATCTGCTTCAGTGATATCTGCACAGCACGGCCCACAGTGAGTCTGCACGTCGCTGATTGTGCATCAGATTTTTGATCTGCGCTTCATTCGATTCACCCCATACTCATGCACTGATGCATTTGGGTCCAGTTTTTGAAGGATTCCAGTCTCCAGAGCTTTTAGTAAACTCATCTACAGCAGGACAGTCTCATTTGTCCAAGTCCAGAAGCTACAAAGAGATTTTATTCCTACCCACTACATGAGGGAACTGTGCTTTCTGTCAGGGTTTAAGGTAACGGACCCAAGAGCACTCGGAACACAGAGGGGTTGAAAGGAAAGAGGTTTATTAACAACACAGACAAATATAATAACCAGAACCAAGGAAGACAGAGAACTGTGCACATGAACAATTCTAAACTAAAAATCACTCCACATGGGAGGCACACACACAAACACCCAGAGATAAAGAAACGAATAAAATGGCAGACCTAGGCTGAGCTGAAAAACAGAACTAAAGATCACTCCAAACAGGAGGATTAACGCAGGTACAGGAAACTAAGTAAACAACCACGAACAGGTGACTGAAACTACACAGGAACCCAGTGAGGGAAACAGACTGGACTACAGAGATGAACAGTACATAACAAACACGACTTACGGACAGGTGGGAGGACGGAGACAAACGGGGAGCGGACGAACAAGGAGCCAACAAGCCAGATCAGAACAACAAGGAGAGAAGGAAACAGACACACCGGGAAAGGAGCTCAGGCGCAGGTGCAGACAACAGGGCTAGATGGTGAGTGAACTAGAGAGCAGGGTTGGGGTAGCAAAAACCGGGACATGACGAGGATCTGCGAGAGACAGGTAAACACTAACTCCTAACGAACCGAGGCAGGGCAACGTGGACAAAACATAATCCGGCAGTGTGTGGCTGACTGAGGGGGGGGAATAAAGGGACACTAATGATCAGAAAGTGTTAACAGGTGAGGGAGGTTTCGGGACGGAGGTGGGTGGGTGATTGAAACTAGTGATGTTACGCTCGAAGCAGATGATTCGACTCAGTATCGACCTTTTGAAGCAGAAGTATCGCGGCTGTTGTGTCGATGCCTCGCTTCACAACGTGACCACTCAAATGAAGCTTCATTACGTCACAGACGTATCGGCGACGTGTCGCGGCTGTTTTGAATCAGGGGCGGGGTTTTCAAAATCAATGCTTAAAAACGAACAATCACTCCAGACTGCGTTGGTTTTTAAGAGCAGGGTAGATATTGTTAGCGTTATTGCTAAAGATAAACAGAATGACAAAGAGGGACAGTGAGGATTCTGACAGAATTAGTTAGAGATTAGATTCACTGGCACAAAGTACACATACACTGGCACATTATACATATTGATCTACAGATCTACAGCCTGTCACTTTTAAACCAATCAAAAAGGAAAAAAGGCCTACACAACAGCCAATCAGAAAATAGCAGTATTGTATCTGGGTAAAATTCAACACTGAACCAATGAAAAGGCGTCCTGGAATTCTTCTTGATTCTGCTACTTCTAACGCACATATTTTTATATTTAAAATCACATGTTTATTGAAATATAATAAAAATCTAGTGTCAACCTGGGCGTGTAGTTTAACACAAAATTGATATTATTGATGTACTTTTTATTTTAAAACATTTATACATCGCTATTACCTTCAGCAGGGTGAATTTTTCTTTTCTTTTATTTTCTTGGGGGGTGGGGTGGGGGGGTAGTACTACAACATATTAAGTACACATACAGAGAAAATAAGAAGAAAGATTGGCAGGTTAGTGAGCAGAGGAGTGTAAGAAAATTATAGTTTGTGTGACTGTGTTTTTTTCTTAAATTCCTTTTTTAATCTTGTTATTGTAACAACAGTCCCAAGTTGCACAAGCATTTCACAATTATTCAATGTTGTCAAATTGTTTGTACAGTACTTCTGTTAATTCTGCATACATCCAGTATTTACTTTTGTCAAATTAACATTAGAACAAGTCAAGTCAAGGATTAATGTCTTTAGAAGAAAAAAAAACGTTACCGGTTCCGGTTGGGTTTTTCTGGTTCCGGTTGAGTGCACGCTGGCGCGTTTGGCTGCCGCTGCTCACCGGTTGCTATTTTGTTTAATCGAATTTACTGGATAACAACACTGTCTCAATACCCGACAGAAACCTGGACAACCATCACAACACACCACTCCACATCTGGCCATCTGACCATCATCACCGGCCTGGATCAAAATGTGGATCAACAGGGTACTTGTGTGGTCTGTGCTTACCTGGGCTGCCATATCCATAATCGGTCTCCCAGAAAACAGCACTGCTTCAATACTCCGCTATTGAGCTCCTGAGACTCACCTGTTCACCTGGCTATTCCTCCACCTGTTCTTTACCTCCATCCGGACATCGCTCTCAAGCCACGCCGCTGATACATTCACCGAGGGTCCCGCAGAAACTTCAACCATGACGCCACCAACCCGATAAAGTCCATCTGGTCCACTGCT